>JAQIWQ010000806.1:0-13674 GCA_034695825.1 Folsomia inoculata
CGAAGGAACAGAATTTATTGAAAAAGTCGGTTTGACGAGTTTTGCGTCCAAGAAACTAAAGGTTGGAATTTAATTTCACAACCATTGCATCTGTTGATTTAATTAAAATCGAATTCAATCATTTGCAATTTCATCCGTTTGTTTATTTTATATTAACCAGTTTCCACGAGATCAATAACAAGACGTTCTGGTAATTGTGAGGAAGAAAATATCGAGTTCGTCACTAAGGTAATGGAGTTCTCGGGGTACTAACTGTTGAGAGACTTCCCTTCTCTCCAAACATACCCCGAACGGGATTATACAATTGCATTTCTGGGTGTGACATATCCAATCCTGATAATGTCCTCGTTAAGTCTCCTTTTCCGAGCAAATCTGTATAGTCTGTTTTAGGCACATTAGCCTCATACACCTGCTTTTTTAATGTTTTAGCTCTTGCTATTATTAAAACATTTTCCACTTCCTCTTGAGTCACCATTCTAGGTTTTGATACGTTATGAATCACTTCTTTGGCTAATTCATACATACTGCCATGAATTGATTCATTCATGTGTCCACACATCCTATCTAATTCATCTTTTTGTAGCAAACCTGGACAATTTTTCACTTGATAAACTAAGGCTGCAGTGCACCCAACCACTTCACCTTTAGTGTAGAGTGTGACATTATCATCACTTTTATCTTCACTTAATTCGTCATCTAAACGTTCCTCCAAATCCGAGAAACTTTCTTTGGCGAACCACAAAGGATCTATGGTATTTATGGATACCGCTTGATGCACTATGTAACCACTTTCTTTTTCATAATTAAGACACAAAGACCGATATATCTTAATAGGTTCATAATTAACCACATGTTCAATGTCCACTCTTAATCCGGTTTCCATGATGAAAAAAATGCACTAGCTTTCTATGCACGTTTATACAACAAATTTCTGTTAAACTGACACTTCTGATTTTATTCGTTACTCTACGTAAGACATTCCTCTACTCTATTCCACGAGGCCATCCTTCCCATCCTTTTTCAAATGAACCCTCTTCGTATGCCGTCTCAAAGTATCGGCGCGCGTAAACTCCTTATCGCAGATCTTACACCGTTTCATTCCGCCTACGGATACCCCAATCTTTTTTATGTACTTTAGTAGGGGGGATATGGCTTTAAAAGGAGGGCCTTTTATTGATTGCCCTAATCCCCCAATTAAAAATACACTAATCCCCTATTTAGGTCAAGGTGGCACGTAATCCCTTTGATAAACAATCACCACCACCTACATGCTAATCCTTATTATGTCATCAAATGTTTCTAACCATGTGAATGCTTATGATGGGTGTATATTATATTAATGACATGTATGCAATATAAATAATGCAATTTTGTTTAAATTGTTTATACAATTAGTGCATCATTTATTTAAAATGAGTTTAAATTATTAGAAAGTGAATGAATAAATCAATTAATTTAAAGAGGTCATTAATGATCACCACGACCACGACCATTCCTATCTCTAATTGGGTACGGAGAGCGTTGTGGAGAAGGGCTTCTTGTGGGGGATCTCGACGGAACATAATGTGGGTCGGTTGGGTCGTTGTCGGTATTATCAAATGTGGTACTTATAACATCATCATCATCATCGTAATGGACTAATCGATACGGAGTGTTTCCAGCTAGGGTCGTATTATTTTGGTCATCGTCATCATCATCACTGTAAATCGTGGACTGGTATGATACGTCTCTATTCAACAATGGTAAAAATGTATGATACTATTTGTCGCTGTTCAGTAGTAAGTTCAAAATTTTCAGCACAAACCTTACTTTCACTGTGATCAGATGTCAGGTCTTTAGAAAAACGTCTGCACTCGCTCAGTGAAATATTGTGAAACTGACTCTCTTTATTACGCCAATATGTATGATCAAACCCTTTTCCCTGAGAACCTCTTATGACAGCCATCGCACAATACCGCCTTTGGGTCAACGCAGGGACGCACGACACGAACTTTTCCCGTCCCCATGGCCTCCCGATAATGCCTCACATGTGCATCCTAAACCCAACCAGCCACCATTAAATCAACCGCTTATTTTCAACACCTTTTAACACGATACGACACAATAAATTTGAAAGCATTAACGGGTTTTACTTTGCCGGATCACGTTCGATCGCCCCCCGGCTTAAAACCCGGAGGACCTGAAGCTAAGCAACCCCAACCCACCTAACCAACTACCACTCTCACCATTGCCACCAGATTTGCCTCCAACCATCGCGACAAGCGTTCCCCATCACTTCGTTCCTGATAGAACCTGCTAGAGGGACCTGGAACCTTTTGACAAAAACAAAATCAACTTCTAATCCCTATCCGTGACACCGAATCGATACGGCGCCAATACCTCGCCATCATAAACGTTTCCTTCCGCATCCCGCGTCACCTCCCCTTCCACGACGCCTCCGCCGTCAGCTTCCACCAAGTCTATGATCTCTATTTAATTTTACTAATTTTATCCATAATGCATGAACCACCCTCCTACCAGTTGCATGTAGCTCCTCCCAGTCTCTATTTTCATGACTTGTTGAGAGACTGTTTGTACCTGTATATAACGGTGCATAACTAAATGCCAATGTCAATGGCTTATGCTCATGCATGCACTATGGTTTGCAATGGTAAGGTTGGGTTGGTTTGTTTCATTTATTTAGTTTAAGATACGTAATACTAGTTTTAGATTTATATACGTTCAATGCAACCACTCGTCCATCCATTTTACTGTATTCTCCTCCCGTTATATTTTACCATGTGTTGGTATCCTTTATTTGTGTTGCATCGGGACGAAGCATTTTGCTGTGCGGAATGTTGAGAGACTGCCTTAGTTTTAAATGCAAGCTGTGTGCTGCATAAAATGTTATAATGATATTTGTAGCAAATGAGGTTAAAGCCTCAGGCTAAAGAGAATGTCTAAATAGACTCTCTATATAAAGGCGTTGAGCCGTATGCTCAAGCAATAGAGGAAAGCATGGGATAGATTGGGTTGGTTAGCTTGCAGCAGCGTTGGCTGCTTGGTGGTGGTGTATGCTACGCACCACACCATAGTATAATAAGTTTGTTAACTTTACTCGTCGCATTTATTGCAATAAATCTAACATTGTGAATAAGTTCATAAAATAGTGTGAAACTTTATTACGTCAAAACATAACGTAACCAAGTAGCGCAGACAGACACATATGTCTGTCCGCTATCATATAAACATATATAATGTCGCAACATAACGTATCTCACTTCATTCCTAATGAAGGGATAAAGAGCCTTGTTACTTTCCAATCCGATCCAAACCTAATTAACAAACACCAAGTTTTACTCTCTCTTTCCAACGATGTGGTAACGAGTTTCTATAACCGGAGCCCGGCTCAAAGATTTTGAAAACTCCTAAAGAGAGGGTCCCCCACAACCCCAGATTCCACCAAAGATTTTCACAGCAGTTTACACTTCTATCACAGCAGCAGCTGTTTCCCAACACAAATTAGCCATAATCAGGATATCCGGTACCACCCGGTACTAACCGGTATTAGCCGGTACCACCAGGATCCTTCCAGACACTACGCAGAACGACAATTCCTAATGCAGCACCCTTTTCCCCACACAAATCCCCGACATACATCCACACTGGGTCCACCGGGTACAAACCGGTACCATCCAGTACCAACCTGCAACCCCGTTAGGACCATATGACGACTTCTAACAACACCTTGTCCATATTTAGCCATCACCCACAATAAAAACAAGCAGATTTCCTGTACCATCCGGTACCTCCCGGTAATCCCCGGTACCGCCCGGTAATACCCAGCACCTCCCTGTGCCCAGGGTTACACGGGTCTCGTCCCTCACCAACTCCAGAAGCTTTACAATCAACTCCGCCACCAACTTCGACTTTTTTTTTGAATAAACCGGGATAATACCTGGATTCGGTATTTTCGGGAATCCCGCCAATAAGCAGGCGGGGTGCTTCATTAAGCACCTCTCCAACCACCCTTCACATAAGTGGCTTCCTTTTCAATACTTTTTCACTCCACTTGTGGACGAGATTTCCTACCTTCACACTACTACACTTTTGTAAACCCAATCCGTCCCCGGGGGCCTCTGAACTTATCCCCTGGGGTAATTCGTGATCCTTTAAACCTTCCTATAGGTCCATAATGTTACCTACAAAGTCCAGATTTTTAGAGGTCCTTTACTATGCCTTACATAATACTACTAAACCACCTTATTAAAATACACATTTAATCATAAAACTATACGGCAAACTACTAAGCCGCCTTTCTATCTACACTCCTAATCTCTTCGGATACTTGATCCGCGATAACCCCTCCGTCGTTTACCACTACTTTAGAGTGGTTATTCTAACCCTCTCATCCCGAAAATGGACCATTTTTGAAATTTTACCCCTATCATCACATTTCTCTCATTCCCTTTCCTCTTTGCCGTTTTCAATATTCTACTACTTCTTTTAAAACTAATTTCATATTCTTCATCTCATTAATTAGGACTTATTTAATGTTTACCAAATAACCAAATTCGAATCCGTCTTACCTTAATTATCTCGGAAAGGCCCACAAAAAAAAAATCTGTTCACACAGGACACCTTCACTTAACACCAAAATTTTAATTTGAGAACTATTATTACCTTCTATTCTTAGTTACTTATTAACTTATTAACTTATTCTTATTAACTCTGTATTATATTCGCTCACCAACAATTTTAAATTTAAGACCCAGCCTAGTTGTAGACCTAATCAACCCAACAACTGCAGTTCCGCTTTGTGGATGCAATCTGTGCATCATCTTCTCCAGCGTCCTTTTTTTGCCCTCCATCTCTCACTATTCTTAGATTCTCGCCTCCAGTTTCTTGCCTATGGGCCTAGGCTTAGAAAGTCAGGGGATGCGATAGCCCTTCCCCATAGTCTTCATCCCTATGCAGTTGAGACGCACTAGACAATGACATTCCATTGTCTACTGCTTTCTCAGCTTCTACATCTCATGCACGGATGCATTGCGTAGGTATAGCATACCTATATATAGCAGGCCGTGTGGCCTGCATAGTTAGTCGAGTCTAGTTAGTAGAGTCTAGCTTTATTGAGGCTTCGATAAAGCTAGACTCTACTAACTAGACTCGAACTGTGAAGATTATATGAATAATTCAATTGTTACTTCCTCCTTCCGATCCTCAATTTCGTTCATCTCCTTCACAAGATCCTGCCGTAACTTTGAGGTCAATTTTGTAAGATTTTCAACCTTAATATCATCGTAATTACAATTCAATTCAAATAGCCGCATTTGATATCTTCTCACCTTGTTCTTACACAGAACAGAAGTGTTCCGTAATTTATCCAACTCCTTCTGAAGGTTGATATTTTCATTTGTAAGATTGATCACCATGTTGTTGCACAAAAGGCAATTGGTACGCAAATTTAAACAAATCGTTTTCAAGCTTCAGTTTGTCATTTTTAAGATTGGTAACGTTACAAATAAAGTTAAACGAATTCTTAAATCAGTTGCCACTGCGCCTTAAGAAAAATAAATGTGCGTAAGTTTTGGTACTTTCTCCTTCCACTCTTCACTTTCATTTTGCTCTGCAATCATATGCCTGCTGCAATTTATTGTCGTCAAATTACGCATCTGGGTGGGTCAAAATTTATAATTACATGTGGGTTGTTTGTAATTATCGCTTACAATTTTACAAACCTGGTAACTAACCGTTACATTGCATTGCAGAAGCTTTTCTCCGAATGTTTGCGTTGTGTATAAATTGTTAATCTTCTCATTTTCTAGAATTTCAGTCTTCGCAATCAAATCAATCCATAATGTGAATGCAGAATCCAATAAATGCAGTATATATAAAAAACCTACTTCCTCCTTGCACTCTTTAGATTGAACTTTCCTTTAATCAACTCTTCCTTCAATTTACTCGTCAATTTAGACAGGTTTTGTATTTTAGTAATTCAGAAGTGCAAACCAGTTTTGATTGTTTACAGTAATAATTAACTATTCTACAAACGTCTTTGCCTACCGTTGCGTTGCATTGTAAAAACCTTTCTCCGAATGTTTTCGTTGTACTTAGCTTGTTCATCTTCTCATGTTTCAGAATTTCAACATTTACAATTGTATTAAACGACAATATAAATGCACAATCTAACAAATGCAGAATGAATAAAAAAAACTACTTTCTCCTGGCACTGATTGAGCTTTCCCTTTAACCAACTCCTCCTTCAATTTAGTGGTCATATTTGACAGATTGTAGATCTAAAGATTAAAAAATGGAGAGCATTTCTTGAAGTTATCGTTTTCATTGACAAGTATTAATAACGTAACAAACCGTTTATTGTGTGATAACATGCCAGCTTCAATTTCTTGAAAATCATTTTGCTGCTTTACACTTTCTTGTTCACATTTGATTACCTTTATAATTAAATTCAACGAGAAAATAAGTGTTTATCAATAACTTTTCAAATGCTCATTAAATTAGTACTTTGTTTTTTCACTCCTCCACTTCTCTCTTTGCTTTAATAAGATCTTGATGCAACTGTGAGGTGATAGTGGTCAGATTATAAACCTGTTTTTGAAATAATATGCGTTATGCAATCAAATGCTGCACTTCGCCGGATAATTAAAATGAAATTAGTCAACATTCCCTAAGTTGCAGGTCAGCGTTACGTTGTGACAACTTTTTCTCTTTCTCAGAAATATGACGGTTCGATGCAGATGCAGTTGGAGACTCGACTGCTATGTCTGGTAATACGAAATCATCTTTTGGTGACATTTCATATCAACTGGAATTATAAAAGTTTCCTGATTTGGGGATACTAAATATACCTTCACAACCATTGATCTCTCCATGAACGAGCAGTGAAATGAATCACATGTTATTTGATATTTTAAACCATGGCACTAAACCTTCCAAGTCAATCCTTTATGAAATTTCCACTGCCAAGTTAAATATTCACATTTTCTTATTCGTTAGTGCATGTTACTCTACTTTCAACCAATGGTGCCAATGACCTCAAAATTCGATACTGTGCAGCGAATAGTGCCAGTGGCCTCCACATACGGTACTGAGCCTCCAAACTTGTATGTGCCGTAGTAAAGTATGTCAAGTAGGTTTGGCTAAACATGTCTTTGCTAACCTCTGTTTGTGTTTATAAATACAAGAATGCGAATAAAAACATTTAAATTGTACAAGTATCTTATAATTAGGATAACGGATTATAGATGAGATTTTTGGGGTTAGGTGAGATTTTTGAGGTTAGGAAATTTGGGGTTATATGAGATTTTTGGGTTTAGATGAGATTTTTGGAGTTATGAGATTTTTGGGGTTAGTGGGACTATTGGGGTTAGGAAAAGTTTTCACCGTGGACCATCGGAAAGGGTCACGCATCGGCTCGGAAAGGTTTACGCACATAGGGCTGTACATATTGGGATAGGTTAGGGTGTTTGGTAGGGGACTCCTTTCCTCTACTCTACTTTACAAATCCCTTTATATATATATACCCCTTAATATATAACATAATAATGCGTAACAGATTGAACTTGTGGCTGCTAGTGCAAAAAGATACCCGCATACCACCGGACCACACTAACATGTCAAAATGAGTGCGTGATTTAACCTCTACTTCTAGCGATCCGCATTGGCAGATCTGAGTTTTATTAACAAGTTTAGGCCTTAAGCCAATTAGGTATGAGAGAAAGTGAATGTGAGAAAATATCTGTCGGAGAATTTGGTGGTGGGTGCGTCTAAGTGGGAGAAAGGAGGAATGAAAATAGATACCAATACATAGAAACAATAAAGTTGCAATCGGTTCTTTGCAAGCGTGGGCTTCGCTATTTGAATGAATACAATTGTAATAGAAAACCTTCTATTCTTTCTGGACTAAACATGTCCAGCACATGAAATGTGAACCGTTCTCTGGTTGACCTTGACCTACTAAGCCAAGCACGTCGCTCTTAGCTGGGGACGTGTATCCTCAAGGGATGACGCTTATAGATGTCATTCGGAGTGGTGGTTGAGAAGTGTAGATTTTTAATTGGACTACTAAAACCTACACGTCACCAACAATTCCATAAGTGGAAGATGATTTGTGGTTTTCAAAGTCGCCGATAATCCGATGCAACAAATGGCATGGTCACAACTGCTACGTAAATATAATGTATATAATATTGTATGAAGCGTTCCTCATTCATTTCTATCACGAATTTTGAAATATCTCAATACATTGTATAACTAAGCTATCTGCAATCTGTGCACAACTCGGTATTGAATACTGAATTAATTTTAAATGCTAGTAATAATTTATAGTATTTTCTACACAATTTCCAATTTATTTTGTATTACTGTCTTTTATACGCATCCAGACTGTGCATAAAAGCTTGTGGTGGACAATAAAAATAATACACTCCTACGTATATTGCATTCGGTAATTGTTTTATCAAACATTTGTTCCTTTCAGGAGAGCAGAAATTTATATGGCAGAAACGTTAGATCATAACGTTTGAAATAAAATTAATCGAAGCGAGTTTTATAGTGGAATGCTGTAATTTTACTTCGTCTGGCATACCATCGTTGATTTAAAGTATACAATGCGTAGAAACGGAATGTTAATCTATGTAGAAACCCATCGAATGATGCCACGCTAATTGAATGATGCAGTGCAAGTGTTTATCCAATTCCACCTATAAAGCACCCTTCGATATTACCTTTTGTATTGTATTGAAATGTAGTTTCCGTTCCTGAAGGGAAAGATTTTCATGCAGCAGGACAATCAATAAATAAAATAGGTTGTATATCCTGAAATTCTCCTAATCAAACTAGATATTCGACAACAAATTCAAAATTTTCCAATATTGTTCCAATATCCAATTTTTTGCTTAATCCATTTCAAATTAAATACATTTATAATGTGTAAATCTATTTTTATGGTGTAAGAAAAAAGGTGCTGTGTTTTAAAGATCAATTAAAACTAACTAAGTATGTATCGATTTAGTACATTATACAGGATGATCAATAAACAATTTTACAAATAAAATTATCAATATTAAATAGTTCCCGTAAATTAAGCACTGGATACTTTGGTAACTAATTCCTCAACCCACCTTGACGATTTGTGTGGTATTCACTTCTCCAGGTCCGTGGGGTTAGTCACCCACGCCCACCACTTCACTTTTTCAACAATCAGTACAGACAACAATGGGAATGGGGCCACGTTTTCCAGGTCCCCCACATTTCACAAATCAAGCTTACCAGTCCCAAGCGCCCTATGATATGCATGTCGATCAACACCAATGGCCGCCCTATCCTGAACTTTTTTTAGTCTGAAATTCATAAAAATCATAAACGATATTTACTGATTCGCAAGTACGTTTATCAGAACGATGGCTTTATGACGCTGGACCATCCAGATGCTTCATTATCATCACCAGACGAGTTGAACACTTCATTTTTTAGATTCAATAATTATCAAAACAGTCCACCTAAAAATTATCAGATAACGAGCATTTCCTAAGGTAGGTTTCTTGTACGCATATTAAACAATTCTTGGAATATTTTGAACACAAATTGTAACAAGAACTATCTTAGCTTGTTTTTGGGAGGTTTGCGAACAATGCGAAGCTTAGCATAGAAACGGCTGGGAATTTACATGCGAAGTTCACGAGGTTAGGGGCATTATCTTCCCATCGTAATATTCGTAAGATTTCTCGCGATGCGATGTTAAAATGACGGGAACATCATCAATGATAAAATACAGGAAATGTGCTTGCATACAGAATGAAGTCGTCAACCGTTGACCGTCTAAACTGCTCATGATCTTTGTTCGTCTGGTTCGAGGATTAAAACTTGGGAAACTCCCATCAAACGTCTCAGTAAATAGGGAAAGAATTTCAAATAAATTTTCTCAGGTTTTCAACAATACTTTAAAACAGGTAATAGCAACAAATATCAAAATATTTTAGGGTAAATTTTTTCTGAACGTCTTGCGTTTTTTCTGCATTAATTAAAGATTTGTATTCCGAAGCCTTGGTCGACCTCAAAATTCTACAATCTCTGACGCGTTGACATTGTTTTTTTTTGCCGACACAACTTGATGTCCAGAAGTGGAACATTTGTAATGAAATAAAAACAACAACAAGACCCAGACGACGCCTTCAACACGAAAACATGATATGTGAAAGAGAGGGGCCCGTCGACGCCACCAACAACAAACCATGATGATGTGGAAGAGAGGGCCCATGGTCGTGGTACCAGTGGGTGTGGATGGGGGAAGAAGAGACTTTCTACTTTAACGTCGATTCTGTTTCTATGATTGACGCCATGACAGTCCTGAATCCTTTCCAGCACTGACTGAAGTATTTGACTATAGGTTATATCGATTACGAATTCATAACTAATTGGAAAATCCTTTACAACACTTTACAAACCTGAAGGTATGAAGCGTTTCTAGGATTGGAAGACAAATGGCCTAAAATTCTCGACCCAAGCCCTCAAAGTCTGAGATCCTTAACTCTCACAACTGAGGACTCTGACCTTTTTCTCTTGCGATGTGTCGTTAAACATTTTCCCACTATTGTCACTCTTAGTTTATTGGAATTTGAGAAAGAAAGCATTTGTTACGTAGGTCCACCTCGCATCCAAAGTTTGAGTATTTTAGACTGTGATTGCGTTATTACGAGACTCTATTCTGTCACATAGTTCGATTATAGGATGGATAGATATGTTCAACATGATGTAGACAGCGAGACAATTCCTAGATTTGTCAAATACTGAACCGATTGCAATTACTTCATTTTATTTAATTTTAATTTTAGTTTTGAAACATATACGAATCACGGTGTGCATCTGCTTTTCCCATTTCCAAATTAGTTTTCGGAACACCCACTGTTTAATCGACGTTGAAGAACTGAATGTTGAGATCATTTCGTTCAATAAACTTGGCCATTTTGATAAGGGTGCTTGTTTTGAACTGAAAACAGAAAGTTAACCATATATACATTATATCAAATTACGAAAATATTATCTTCAGGAACACAATAAACTGGGAAAAGCATACTTTAATCCCGCAGAAGGTAAGCCTTCGTAGAGCCGTAAACGGTTCTTCAAAATTCATCCACCCATCGTCGACAATGCAGGTGGACGACAGTTTCAGACTTTTCAGCCCTGCGGATGAAATTAATGAAAAAATAAAATCTGTTCAAACTTTAACAACGCAATAATCACTCACGTTTAAAACCGTTCAAAGAAACAACTTGACCAAGAGCGTCCATTAATTTAGACACTGTACTGCGGAATCCAACATAAATCTCCAAATGTTCAACCTTCCAATCAGCTGTGGCGATTGCAGATACAGCATACTTGAAACGTTGGAAAATTATGGGGTCCGACTCTTCTTCCAAATCGCCTTTAATACTCAAGTGAAACATTTTGGTGTTCGGAAAGGTTTTGACGATTTTTTCGATGAAGATAGTTGGATCGTCAACTTCATATCGCAATCCATCCAAATATAAATCTTGAACGTTTTCCCAACAAGTTTTCAACCCAAGGATAACCTCAACCAGAGAACCACGCTCTCCATTAAACTCTTTCAGCGTTAATTTTTGCAAACTAGGAAGCTGTTTCTTGGTCCCTTGCTCAAATCCAAGTCCAGGTAAGTAAGATTCAAATGGATAAATGACCAAGGTTTTCAGATTTTGCAAACAAGGGAATTTAATATCCGGCTCGGAGAGCTAAAAATAAACAACTTATCAATTTAATATCACTTCATTTGTTGCCTCATTTATTTAACACCAAACGGTTTAATGCTTAACTAATTACCTGTAGCAGTGGGACCACTAGCCCTTCTATAGTTTTAGCTCTGTAGTATTTAGCATCCATGTCAAGCACCAACTCTTCAAGAGTGTCCTTCACCTGATGCAGCATTTTCAACATTTTCGATACATCAAAGTCTAGACGGGGAGCGATTGCACTACACAATAAAGACAAAATAAATTAAGTTTCGTAACCACGATGAAGAATTCGCAAACGAATAGCGTAATTTCATGAAAGAAAACAAAATTCCTTACAAATTTCCTTCATCGTCCTCATCCATGGATAATGAAATAGGTATAACGGGATACCCCTTATAGTTCAACACCTTTAATTGTTTGCAGCTGCTCAAATCTGGATAAAAGTTTTCCCCTATCTCCAATTTCTCCAGATTTGGGGACTTTTTGATAATTTCTTGAACAATTTGATAGTATGGAAATCCATCCTTTTCATCCACCCTATAGCCATCATTTCTACCCCAAATACTTTCTGGCGCAGATATCTTCAACATTGTCAAGGTTGGCAGAGGTAGAAAATTCAAACAATCGAAAGAATCCCAATCGTATCCTGCAACACTCATCGTGTCAAGACGAGTTTCATGTGGATAAATTTTCTGTAGATTGGAAAAGATTACATTCTCCAGGACCCATTTAATTGTTGGAGCGAAATGTCGATTCACATTAAATTGCATTTCTTCGTGTTCTTGGTATTCCTTGACAAAAGTTAGAAAATCGTAGTCAATCTTTTTTCCAACATCCAGTCCACCACCAGTACTTGTTAAAGTGTTGTCAATTTTGACCTTTCGAAGAAGTTGTTCGTTAATCGAAGGGGATTCAAGGGATCCAGCTTTCGCCTCATCTTGGCAAGATTGAATGAATCTATTAATGGAAAGATAAGCCCGTTGACCAAGACATGTTGTTGCATCTGCACCCCAAATTTTGCAAACTGTTCGGGCTTTTTTTAGTTCGTCCACGGTTAAATAACCAAAAATCTTGCGCATAATCTAAAAAAAGGGCATTTAATTAATTAATGAATGAATACGAAAAATGTTTAAATCCAAACTTACGACAGAATTTGTAAAGACAGATGAACTGACGGCGGCGTTGACAGTGGAGAAGTCGTCGTTAGGGTTGGCGTTGACGATAACGACTGGGTTATCGATATTCTGAGTCATCTTTATCTTATCCTACTGCTCGAAAACTGTCAGTGGTGGGCCGCTATAGTAGGAACTGCTTTCAGAGTTTTAATTCGTTTAGAATTAGGTGGTCCTACTCTCGGATTTGTAAGATTTTGATGATTCTACAGAAAAAAATCCATCTTATTTTTGTTGATCCAACTTGATATTGACCCAGTAAAATGCAAAAATGCTTATGGTAAACTCCTTACCTGACTTCCAACCTTTGACCTTCTCGACTCAGTATTGACAAGACAATTTACAAGCACCAAAAACTTAAAGATGAAAAGGTTAAAATAAATCAGCTCCAGTTTCTATCGTCGGCCAAAAGGAAAAGGAGCATTATACAGTACGAGAAGACATGATCTAAGCCTATAAACAGCTGGTTGTTTCATTATTATAGACAGTTATAGTACTCATAATTTAGTATATGTATTATGGTATTAATATGCACTTTTTCTTCGATGAGAAAACCTTGCGAAAGATTATATAAAGTACAGAAGGCTAAAAACAATCAAGGAAAAGATTTCAAAATTGTGAATTTGAATGAAATTTCAATTTAAAATATGCTGCCATTCGCAGACATTTATAATTTTGTATGATTGACATTTGCAAGTCATTCTTGCATGACTATTCGACGTCTCATAGACAAATTTAACTTCAAACTTTGAAGT
>JAQIWQ010000807.1:0-13674 GCA_034695825.1 Folsomia inoculata
GACCTGAATCCAAACCGCTTATTTTATTTTCATTCTGTCAAGTATTTTGTCCCGTGCGGTGATCAAGTCTTCTGGGAAATCTCCCCGCATTACGGGAGGAGAAAGGCTTTTTACTGATAAAATTGAAGTCGTCATAAATGCGGAATGGAAACATTTCCGGTGGGAGACGATCAAATTTAAAGCCGCTATTGTAAACGTAGCGTCATTTTTAAATGAAAGTAAAATAAATTAAAACCTAAGTCGGCATTTGCATTGAAATCTTGACAGTATGCTAGTTCTTTTGTTCCGTATAAAATGTTTATCGAACTTCCTATTCAATCAGACAGTAGATGATTATTTCAAGTTATCCATCGTTAACATAATGTGCAATCTGCTATCGGATGCAAATATTGAAAGTTTTGTGATTTTGGAACCATTTTCACAAGGGTTTTCTTTCAACTTTCTTCATTTTCGGATGCACCACCAACCAACTTTGTTCCTGGTTGAGTGAAGAACAACAAGCAAATAAAGTTGTCTCCACCAACGAACTTTGTTAAAATGAATGAGAATAGCTGCACAGCAGTACATTCAAGTGGAAATGTTTGGTTGACTGTGCAAGTTTGAATTTAAAACCTCAAGTTTGTCAATTTACTTTCTCATTTTCAGAATACTCTTTGTTTATTTGGGTTTATATTGAATTCTGGTGCATATGCAAGTCATCTGCTGGTTTACCTAAATTACCCTGCATCATACTTTATAAAGAGCACATTTAAAATGGCTGTCATCTAATTAACCTTTCCTGCTTCTATGCAGAAAACTTTTCGGCTGCAGTGATATCTATCTGAGGAAGAATGAGGGTGTTCGGAAATAATTATTTACTGAGAATTGAGAAATTGGAGACGATATTGAGGGGAGTGAAATTGTTAGCGACAAAGACAAACTAACAAAGCAATGCCATTGTAGTTGACATCAATGCTAAGGAAAGGGAAATCTGGTTGAGTCAGTATGTCATTTTTTCCCTTTTATCTACCCACAAAGCAAAAACAATCAACGTCCATCTTAATTCGACTGGGAGGTGGATTTAAGCACATAGTGGAAGACAATTGAATTATGTCAAATATTCGCAAGTTACCTTCCACCTTTCAGCAAACAATCTAGAAATTTCGACAACCATACAACGTATGTAGTCAATATAAATAAGAAAAGGATTTTCTTTCCTGAATGCATATTTTGTTACAAGAAAAACAAAAGGAAATAATAATATGCTCTCACATTTATATATGTAACATAAAAAAGAATCTCCAAAGAAAAGTTAGGCATCTTGTTCATTTTGGAGCAGGAAATGTGCGAGAAAGCGTAAGAATGAGAGTTGACACCACCAACACAAACCAAAAGGATGTAAATAAAAGGATGGACAGCTAGCTTAAGAAGGGACAAAACCAAACTCGAACTGTAACGAGAATTTTTTGCTCTTGCTTTTTTCACCAGACAAAGGAAAAGAAGGTGAGTTAACGAAAAGGTCTCGTCTCAGTATAATGCCATTGCGTGGTTGGTTGAAAGCTTCTTTTTCTGTTCTTCCAGTCCAGTAAAAGAAATCCAGGTTTCAGATCCGAGAGAGACAAGACAAGCACTCACAGTGTATTGCGGTTTAAGAAACTCTTTCTACTAACACCATACCTCGGTCACCATTCTTAAGATGGGGATTTCCTGAGTACACCTTCCGTACGTTTTCATTCTGTAAAATGTACACTGGCTTCGCTAGAAACCACCTTCGTAGTGTGAGAACGTGTACTTAAAGTCCAGCACGACTGTCAAATATAGACAGGAGAATGCATCAATAACTTTTAGAAAGTCTGGAAGGAAAGTGGGACCTGGTTGAGCCATCCTAAATTCCCAAAGGTTCTCTTGGTACCGGTCATTGTGCTCTGTCGGTGGTGGTTTACGGTCGTACATATGGCTCAATGCTTTCACAAATTTTCTCTAACTGAAATTCTGCTGGTCGATGGTCGATAATGTGGTCTTATAGTTGTGCAACAAAAAACATGTCATGCTACATACATAGTTTACTCTCAAATGAAGTTACGGATGTATAAGAATATCACACCTTTCGCAAATAAGTACAATATGCCTTTCTGGGGTTTCTAAGCTCAGGATTTGAGTTGGAGTTGGAATACTTTCTTTTGATCCCTTGTCCAACTGAGGTAACATCAACATCAGCATTCCATTTTCTTCATTGGGCAACAAGACAGACAAAATCAGTCATGTCTTGTAGTTTACGTGCCGATTTTTTTCGACTCTACCTACAATTTTGGTTGTATAAAATGGATTTGTGTGTCCAAAATTTTGATCACGGCATGAGTAACCCCACTTGGCGTGAAGATTAAAAAAAATTAGAAATATTATTTTAAATACTGTTTTGGGTCATGTAGATGGCTCATAGTATAGTTATCACGAATATTGCAGCTGGCAAAAAGATGACTCCTTTTGAGCAATTTAACGAACGGTATATATGCACACACATTTTTTCAAACTCAAGTGTTGGACGCTTAAAACGTTCAATCCCTCTAATAAAAGTTTTGACGACCACCACCTCTCCATAAAACCTACTTAAACTTCATATCTAGTGTAACAAGAGGAGCTTCTTCCATTTCAAAATGAAGGGTTTACACGATCAATGCTTCGACGTCACCTTCGTCATTTCTAAAACTGAGCGTCCTTGAAGTCATCATGTGGAAATAGATCTTTTGAAGGTGTCTTATTACCTACAATCTAACATTTATTCGATCAAAGCCAGTTATGTCAGTTATAAAAAAATAGGAGACACATGTAGCACCAAAATGCAATTTCCAGTTGTCCACAAAAGGGTGAATGAGGTCTTAGGCTAGTGGTTACACATCATTCAACTGTGCGACAACGTTATGGCGATAGAAATATTTCTATGTTCGCGTAAGTTGTACTCCTAAGTTGAGGCTTTACTATGAAAGGAAAAGAAGAGGCGACAAGGAATAGAATTGAAGGAAATGAAATGAAAGATGTTTCATTGTGTAGCAAGGAAATGTATTCACATCACATCTGGAATGGACACAAAACCTGCAGACCCCTTCTCAATTGACTGATTTCGCCGATTTCATCCTGATGTAAAAATGTAAAAATACATGACTATTGACTCTTAAGAAGGTACACGAGGAGGAGACGAGAAGACGGATCAGAAATGTGATTTTATCCACGACAATCTGAGACCAGGGAATCCCATAACCTGGATCAGCACCCTTTCTTTTTTTCAAATCAACCAGACCAGACCAAATCTCTTTCGGATTTTTTCGTCGAAAGGTTTTCAATGTACAGCTTGTTCGTCTTGGTGCATAGGTACCAGTTCCTCAGCTTAAATTGTGCTCTATCTCTGTCTTTTCTTTGCTGGTTTTATGTAGAGAAATTGGTTCTACTACCACATATGACATGGAAGCAAACACTGCTATCCATAGCGCTGATGGCTCACATCGGAATCGCATTGAGACTGAGAATTCAGTTCTGGAATCCACAAATATCTCTGATAGATAACCTCATATGTATGCATACAACTTTTCCACCGGCAGCATGCATTTCGAATTGTCAGTATAAAGTGGATGTAGAGTAGGAACCTATAGTAGCTCGCTGTTCCCAAATTGAAGCACATGATGTGTCACTACAAGCCCTAGAGCAAACATGGAAAGACGTTAATAGAAATATAGAAGAAGAGAGAAAGATATTTGTGGGATGTGCGGATGAGGGCCCATGCAGTGTCAGAGTGGGAGCAGTACCACGTACGTTTGCCTACTTTTTGTGTCACCCGAGACGACAATATTCCATTTGTTTTCTTTCCGCGTGTTATTTCCTTCACGGCATTAACTTGGTTTCAATTTTTGTTCCACTCTCACTTTCTCCAAATGATTTCCACTCACTCGCATCTCGCATTCCACCGCATCCTTGTTTTGCAATCACAGACAATGGTCACAGTGGGAACTGATTTGGTTTTTGGATGTAACCATTTCATACATCTTGTACTGAAAATGGACGTGGTGTACTTTTTAAGACAAACTTTCGAAAACTGTAATCATGTCAGAACTAAATCTGTTGGGTTGTAGCATCACGTGAATGTTGAACAACCTCAAAAATCTGAAGGCCACGAAGTTCACATCAATTTCTGCCGAAACAGGCCTGGAACTCCCAGCCGTCCTTCTGCATTTCCAATTTATCTATTTCACTCTCAAAATCGCCGATGCGAATCTGTCTCGTTGACATTCTACTTTGAACCCCTAACCACGTTCAAGTTGGTCTGAAATACTCATTGGCTGGCTTGGTTCTCATTCTTCTCTCGTGAAGGAGCTTTCTCCGGTATTAGACAGCTGAAATGGAGACCATTTCACGGCTATGTATTTGATTACACACATTGATTTATTCTTATGTCGTTTAAACAAGCTGAATCAAATAAGTTTTACGTTTTTCAGAATGCATGGAATGGAATTTTTTAATGTCGAAATTCAGATATGTATTGCCTTAATGCCCAGAAAACATATCGAAGGTTGGAATAGGGAAATTTGTGAATAAAATGACGCTAGACCGCAGATAGTCTGTAAGAAAACCTGTTAACAAAATTACATTTGTTGCTGTATGTACAATCGTAACGCATTTTCCTTTGTTAATACTCACCAAAGAAGTTTACGTAGGCTTAAATAATTCTGTTTCTTTATGCAGAGACATTAAACATTTAATTAAAATAGAATCAGGATGTGAATGTACATAGGCGTTATACATGTAAAGGCTTATTTCACACTTTGAACTGTTATTAAAGAACAGATCACCCCGAATAAGCCATAAACGAAATGGTCAACTCCCACTTTCCGCCATGAATTATTGACTTTTAGCAGTCACTTGCAATGTTGGGAGCTGATAAAAATATCAAAGATAAAAATAAAATTCTTCCTCCTACATATATGGACCTTCTATCTATCTGCCGACAATTCCAGTCTCTTCCTTTCATTTTCTTCCACTATGTTCGTCTCGTCCGGTCTTTTCTATCCTTTCTTTTTCTCGAAAACCTTGCCATTTGCCTGGGAGCAGAAGTTGAGAAAAGTTCCAAAATGAGAAAGGAATGGGGGATGAGACTGAACGATGATCATAAATTTTTTAATGCATCAATAATGTTCAGGATCAGTGTGGGTTGGAATACATGGCCAGTGGTGGTATGGATGTTCGTGGTAGTACTTTCTCCGACTCTACAGCAGCGTTTATGATGAGGGTTCGCAGCGAGTCATAAAATCATGTGTGACACGAAACGATGTGTCCTCAGCAATCCGCCCTTTCCTCTCTAAAAGTCTTCTCCAGTTAGGCCTGGTGATGAGGTATTATCTAGGAAGGAAACCGGGCACACATTAACTGGCTTCCAAATTACCACTTGATTCGGGTCATGGCAAGTTGCCATTGATCGTTTGGTGATAACCGAGCCTGAGGAAACCACTCTTAAAACGGCTTATCTAATGAAGATCAAAACAAGTTTTACTCCCTGAGAACGAGCTCATATTTGCTCTTTAACTATGTGGTCATTCGACGTGAGCTTAACATACGTTTATTGTCAGGATGGAAGAGGTTGAGCTGTCTCTGTGTCCTTTAATAATGTCTACCTTTGCCATGTCAGATAAAGTTCATCTTTTGTCAAGAACTGAGGATCTCATATTTATATTTCGTATCACACTAACTTATAAAGGATGTTCATATACGTACTTCTAGTAGTTATTGATGAGTTGCAATTTATACAAAACAAAATTTTACACAAGATCGTATGCAAATCGTAACGAATACAATCGAAGGTACAGTTTCTCCGAAGCATGTAAATCTCCCAATTGCTGGAAGGCTTTTGGTCTGGCATCCAACTCGTATTTTCATTTCTACA
The DNA here is from genome assembly GCA_034695825.1 of Folsomia inoculata. Taxonomy (NCBI): domain Eukaryota; kingdom Metazoa; phylum Arthropoda; class Collembola; order Entomobryomorpha; family Isotomidae; genus Folsomia; species Folsomia inoculata. The sequence goes on from JAQIWQ010000807.1 coordinate 5,906, forward strand.
TTTTACATCCGTCTATGCGAAAGTAGGAAATCCTTGACATTCAGTTCCACCGCAGCAACTAAGTAATATATCAATGTTGTGTGGCAAGTCCAGACTATACATAGGAACGCATGCAAAAGTGGAATTTGACATCTTCTCCGGCCTTTGCCATCGGGTAAGCTCTAGAAGAATACAACTCAACAAACTGCTTTACAGATCCGATCCTCTCACTCATTCCCAAAACACCAGAGCTTTGCATTCGTTTTCGTTCTCTGTCAGTTGATAGGCTTGTCTGCTTCCTCCTTTTGTCTTCACAATGCAATTTAACGCACCGATACAAAACACACCTTCCCCACACATTTACAGAAATGAGATGAAATGGAATGCAAAACAAATGAAACCTTGGTTGGGTCTACTTGCTTGCTTGCATACATATCGACTTTGGTTGGATCCTTGTCCTGACATAGGTTTGCATTCAGTTTGTTCCTTAGAGATCCCATCTCATATTATCTCAGAATAAACCAAATATCCGAACACCAACTCGACCCGACCTGTGTTGCATTTGGCTTGTGGGTAATTCCTCCTGGGGAATCGGAAAAGCTCAGCCCTGCCCAGTCACATTACAGCAGCAGCAGACCTTAATAACATAAAGGCACGGCACACAATAATCCGACCAACACAAAGCTGGAAATACAAACCAACAAAATCGAATATGGATGGATGTAGAATATCTGTCCAAACTAGCGAATGCAAGTTTGCAACAACAGCAGGAGATGATCAAGGTGTTGTACCGTCTGTATCTGCATTTCCCAAATTTCATTCACACAGCGCAACTTGAAACAAATGTTGTTCATTTCATCCAACTCCACAATCTATTTCCTTCCGACCTCCGATGCCAACCAAAATCACCTTTGGAGCATGTGGAATTTAGACCATAAGCCCTTTGTATCATTTCTATTACTAACCAAGCCAGAGATGCAGAGTGATTCTATAATACAACAATCCTGACTCACTCTGATATTAAAGGTTTCTCTCAATCTCAACTTGTTAGACATTATCCTAAAGCGACGAGATGGAAGGATTTTAGGCAGGATTCTGCGCTCCAGTTTTATTGTTCACAGGCTAAATAATAATACGATTCTTCATGCTTGGATTGGTCATTTGACCTCACCGAACTTTGAGAATGGACATTCGACCTTTCCCACCAAACGCTACTTTCTTCCTCAAACACTCCTTCAATCGTTACAAATGAAATGAACAACACAGTGAAACTGAAAGTTTATTTTTTAATAGATAACACAACACGAAAACTCAAAGGTTAAAGTGAGTTGGGATTAATATTTTTGGACGAGTAGAGCAATGTGCAAGTTAAGGTTAAGCACACCTTTGAGCAGCTTTGATGTAATAAGTTGGCTGCTTTATTAAACTTATATATCCGAAAACTCCTGTAAGCCAGCCTTCTTCATCCGTCAGTTAAATGGGTTTCGCAATTTCACTCTTTTATTTCTGTTCGCTGCGGAATGGATGCAGTTTCTTTTCCGTTTTCCTTATCCATGCAATGCTGCACACACTATACTATACTAGGTTACATTACACTGCTAGACATCCATACTATTACAATACAACTTGCGACAACGTACGACTCTGGTCCATACTTGGATTTCGTGATTTGATTTGAACATACTCCTGCATGGGTAGTTACAGAAGAATTTAGTTCAAAGAATGGATTGTAATAGCAAAAAAAGTTTTCCGAAAGAAACAGTACAAATATAAAATGCACCATAGAAAAGTTGAAATTCGCAAGAAATTGCGGTCCGGGTTTGTAGGTTTTGGCTCACCATTACATCCAATTCCCAAGTCCTCCTTGTTTGCTTCAGTCAGATGCGGATGAATGTGATCCCAGTAATCACAGTAGGAGATAGTAAAGTAAGGCAAGGTGTATATGCATATGTACAACTACTAGTACACACACATTCTTAAATCCGCGTACTCTTTGCAAAAATTTTATGCCCAACTGCCGTATAGTTGTATCCCTCTTCTCATTCTTGTTTATTAGCCTCTGGAGTCCAAAAAGAGATTTTTCCTCCCTTGATTCTGTGTAATGAGGTTAGTAGCAGGTTGTACGGTGGAGGGAAGCATGCTACTTATTAACGGCAGAAAGACTTGAGCAGACGTGGTAATACTTTCTCCGTCTTACTAAAGATCCTGGTAATGCGGTTTAATGGTGGGTAAGAATAGACTACTAGCTCGAATTGTAATTGACATGATTTTTGTACTACATACTTTGTAGTACAAAAACCATGTCAATCGCCCTTGTGTTTAAGAGACTTGATGAAATTATATGCGTTTAAACAAGGTCTTACCCTCTGTCCACCCTGTAATTGAGCAGTAAAAGTCAATAAGAATTGGCATTTGTTTTAATTTCTTCTAATTTCGAGACAATTTTTGAAGATGGCTTCTTTGTTTTAAGAGTTAGCCTAAAAGGTTTCAATAGATAAATGTAGTCGTTGCTGGCTCCAATCAAAATATGGGTTAACTGTTAAGACACCGTATTAAAAACGGGATCAAGCTTTTCCAAAACAGGTTTGTTTTGCCAATATTCTCCAAAGTAGCGATAAATACGGCGTTAGTCGAGCAAACTGCCAAAGTTGGCTGAAGCTTGGTTTGACTTGGCTTCCAATTTGAAGGTGAGTTCCGGACTCAGAATGTAATGAAGCACTTTAACTCTCAAGATTTCTCATTATTGAACGAAACGAAGCTGTTGCAGGACTTTAATTAATTGGGGGACATATTTTACTCCAAAGTACATTACTTTTAAGTGCACTAAATTTCTGCACTCTTATCTTCAAGGATGGATAGATTGAGGTGATACAGGGCAATCTCCTGTAGAAAAGAATGCTTGCGACAGAACGTGCAATATAATGGTGCAGTCGTTCTGCACATTTTATGGTGATATGTTGGACAAATTAAAGCATTGATTTCCATGTTATATATTCTTGTGTTTGATGTCACTGCAGTCTTGGGTGTATTAACATAAAAGAGCGTTATTATAAGCTGCATATCATTATTGCATTTCTTCTCAAAGTTGAACTTTAAAGAAATGAGTAAAACAGTTAAATTGAGAGTACTTTTTCTATTACGTTTTGGACCATGTACCTTTGTAATTGGAAGGTGTAGATAATTCAGCAGATATACAGCTTTCTACCTCGGAGATTTTTTTAATGAAATGATCATCGTTTTCATGAAATTGGATGAACTTTTTTTACTCTTCTCAACACCATCCTCTAACATGGCTTCTTTTAGTAACTGGTACATTTCTCCTGCCTGCCCTATGTCTTTATTGCACACTGTGAGAGTGCAAATTAAAACGAGAATAATGCAAAATAAACTTTGAGCTTGGGATGAACGGGAAATTATGCGAAAGTTTTCAAACAAGAGTTACACTTTTCTGTCGGAAGTTTATTGTAACTAAAACTAAATCCAATAAGCTTCGTGCTCCAGATTAGATGGACTTTCTGTTTTGTTTTAACTTAACACAGCGGTTGGTCTTTTTGGTCTTTATTGTTGCAGCTCTGGTGTAATACCACGTAACTTAATGTGTGCTTTAAATACCACAACAGTGCTATGTAACTTGAAACATTCTTAATGGAATGAATTGTTTTAAAATGACGGCACTGACGGCAGCCCAACTTTTGTATTATTCATCTTCCGGAGATTTCTCTTGCATGCATAATCCCATGGGTGGTCTCCTGTCATACATTTTAATGCTTTGAACTTTTTATTTTTAATGTAACACTGGAACAATATCGATTAAACCATTTAGCGTCACACGCATCCTACGATTAATTCCAAATTTGTTATTCGGTCTGTGTAACAAACTCTCGATAATTGAGTAATGCCATCATTAACGAAACCAATAAATGTGTCTAATACCGTGATTTATTTATTTTATCCAGAAATCTCAGTTCCGGTGGAGGGAGTCGTTGGAAAACGAGTTGATATGCCTTGCGATATATCTTCAAATCGCCGCGACGATTCTGTGTACATGGTAAGCAGAAATTTTGAAATTATAGTATAAATTAATTTATTAATGTATTAATGTATTAACAAGGAATAAATTCCAAATTAAATTATCCAATGTGTGGAAACTCGACTGATGGTTCCCATTGTGTTGCGACATATTTGAAATTCAGTGAAACAATGTATGAAACATGCGATGTTTTGTTTTACTGGTAAATATAATTAACACTCACTCAATTGTAGTTTCCTCAGAATCTGGTTCTCGATTTGGGATCTTCCTACGACAGGCATAACTTTTCATGTGTTTGGTTAGACTAGGTTTATCCGTACACATAGCATGACATTGCGGACATTCAATTAGTGAAATATTTTGCCCCTTGCAACACTTCTTATGTCGAGTTAGGTTTTGGCGATTCCCTAAAGTAACCTTGCAAATAGGACAAACGTTGTCAGCCAATTCCACGCCAAGGTGGGCGTGGAGGTTCGACGCGCTATTAAAATCTTTGTCACAATCAAAACAGATATAAACCTCCGGATCTGTCATATGAATCTTCTCATGATTTTCCAGGCTACTCTTCATGGTGAATTTCTCCCCACACGTATCGCAAATGAATTCTTGTTTCTGGATTTGAGTGATGTTAGCCACCAATTCTTGTAAGCTACATTCACTTTCACACGAATCGATGATTTCCTTTGCTTTCACCAACCCAACTCCATATACACTCTTAGCCACAGCCGCTAATCACAAGAAAGTTGAGGTGGGTGAAAGCAACGGGAACGAGGCGTTTACATAGGGGTAACTTCTGACTCTGACAAATTTCTCCAGATCCATCTTCCAGTATATTGAAGAATAATATTGGGCATTTAAACAACACTAAGTCACTATCGCCGGTGATGACAAAGTCCACGTAATTATTGTAGACGAGAAAAGCCATCTGGGGATCAGATTCACATGGCGAGATGATGTAGTCCACCCACATTTGACGAAGCAGTTTTATGACGGCTTCCTTCTCCTTGTAGAAGCTTTTGATGGATGGTGAAAGTAGTAAGGCATCTTCATATTCTTCATTTCGCATGTGCTGGATGAAAGTCGCATCCCTATTTGCATCCATTTTAGCATGGGTCTCTGCCTTGCCTGGAACTCTGGCACCATCAAAAACGATGACCGGCTTGATGTTGTTGCTGTTCTTGAGTAAATTTATATATTTGACGAAGAATTTCCTGCAACACGCCACTCCATATTCCACAGTTGGGCATTTGTAGCCTCTTTCAGCAGCCAAAAAGATGCATCTACTACAGCGACTGAATTCTTCACATCACATTATCCGACAGATTCCCAGGCCGAAGGGCTTCTTCTATTCGTAGACGTTGTAGAAGAGTCGCAATTCCCATTCTAAAATTACATGGTTCATGATTTAACTAAATAAAGATAACAAATCAACAACCAAATTATAAAGTTTATAAAAACATAAAATTTCATACCTGATTAAATTTACTGCTTCAGTTTCATTGTGAACGAGATATGGGAGAGGAATACTTATTTTGTGCATAATGGAATGACTTTTACTTGAAACTTGTCGAATAATAATAACAACCGACATATGCTACAAGGAATTAATATGAGCAACAAAATAAAGCAAGAAAGCAATTCGCCATAAATCAACGTTGTGGATTCGTTTGATTGTTTGTTTCCGGTCCGCATTCCATTACAACTTTATGCTTTTCTTCACTCTCAATCATGCGCAAATGCAATTGAATTATTTTATTATGATTTTAGGTTCTTTGGTTTCGGGGAGATGAGAGCATCCCAATCTACAGGTAATTGAAATCCCTTTGGAATTTAATTTTACCATAATCCTAAGCCATATCCATTCCATACCCACATCATTCACCAAAAACCAAAAACACAGCAACATTAATTCATTATATTAAAATATATGGACCATATGCTCCAACACATCAAATTACATTGCACCACTCCATATTGCCCCCACATGTATATCCTAGAAAACGGATGTAACTCGATAACCTTGAACACATTTATCACAGTAAGTAACTCAATAAAAGATGGGAAAGTGTTACTGCTTTCTTGCTCAGACTTTTGATCAAACCGCATCAGGAAGCTAGGCACAGAGAGAGGAAGGAAGGTTTGGAAGTCGGCATAATAGCTTCATGCTCGTCCTTTGAAAAGAGAGCTGGAAGAGAGAGAGAGAGATGAAGGACCCTTTGTGGTCTGGTTTATCTCCTTTCTCCTTAAATGTGCTTGATATCCATCCAACCAGCCCCATAGCGTTCTGTTCTGCTTCGACCTCAGACACAACCCCCCACAAAAGTGAAGTTGCTCAATACACACAACTTTCTTCAAGAATTTCTTATTCAGATATAGAAGCAGCTAACGGATGATAGGAGGACGGGAAAGAAATAAAACACGCATGAATTCAAGTCTTTTGGAGCAGAGTATATTTATATCATACAGAGTAAAAGTGAAGTTGTGCAACGTTATAAAGGAGAAAGGTATATGCGCTAGAATTCGGATCTTCGGATCTTAATCTTGGTAATGGTGTGGGATGTAAAAACTGCTAGCTGAGGTATGGTGCGATATAACAAGGTGCACTATCAAGGAAAATAAATAAGAGTTTTATTCTCGCCACTTGTGTTGATGAGTTTAATGTCGATTGCTGCTGAGTTACCTCACCACCACAACACGCCATCACTAACCGAAACCTTCCAATTCGACATATTAAACTCTTTGTGGAATGGGCTCGAGTTTTTCACGCGGTTGTTAACGGCATTTCCGAGAGAGGAACGTGAAGACATTTCAAATCCCTCCTTCTTAACCTATATTGCATTATTTTATGGTTCGTCTTGTAGTTTGGATGAAGATCCGGTCGTATTTTATGTCTCTGTAAAAAGGAGATGGCCATTATTCAACTACGTAATCACCCTGAAGACTCATCTTCCACAATTCCAAAATAGAGTGGAAACTTACTGACATGAAATTTTTAAGTCAATAATCTGTTTCATTTGATACTCGTCCATTAACTTATTTGGAGTTGAGAATGTCTTCGGAAGTTTAGATATTCGAATGCAACAATATAACACAAAAGATGCAGTCGAGAACTTTTCAAAAGAATAGTTTCACTCGTTTCATCCTATTTCGCAGTATCGATCCTTTATTTTGATAAACTTTCTAGCTTGGAAATACGAACCGATTATTTAATTTTGTACAAAGTAGAGAAAGGAAGGAAATGTATATAATTACACGCATTGTAATAAGATTATACATGTTGCCTTTGTAATGTTTTCCTATGATACACAATACTGTGTTTAAAATGTGTTGACTGTAAGGTTCTAAATTGCTAGCGGACTTTTGAGAAATTCGGTACATCATAACAACCACCGAACGTTATTATTAAACCCGGGGGCGGTTCGACGAAATGGCTTTTATTGAGTTTGTCTCTTTTGTACTCAACAAACTTTGAATACCAGTCGCGAAAAACGAAATGGATGGTTTAATCTCAAAAAGAATTTTAATGGTTTCAGTAATTTTCACAAATTGAAACATGAACATGGTCAACCAGTTTCTAGTTTGATGGTAAAGCTGTGCGAATCTGTTGATTAACGGATTGCATATGTGCGGTATATATGTATATACGGATATACATATAATCTGACAGTATACCATCTTCAAACTAATTTCTGACAGAAATTAAAACCTGTTTGGGGTGAACCATATGAATTTATCCTTCATGAATTCTATAGTTTCAAAA
>JAQIWQ010000808.1:0-13664 GCA_034695825.1 Folsomia inoculata
CTTCACTTCACCTTCACCATCACGTAGCATAACGTAGCATTCACCTATATCGTATCATAATATCACGGATATTATACCTGAAGCAAAAACAACCTGTGCATCAAGATATTTCTGCAGCCCCAACAATGCTGAAAAGGATTGTTGTGGAAACAGTTGCGTAGCTTTAGTGGATCCATCCGTAGATGGAGCAGCACGGAGACGAGTACTGGAAGCAGTGGATCTGGGGAATGGAGTAACTGACTTTGATCTTCGATTGATTTACGTCTGCTCCGACCATGTCTGGAAAAGAGCTCGGAGGAATCCACAACCGCAAAGACCGGCGCCAACTGATTTCTTTTTACTATCTCTAACTATGCCACCAGCTTCACTTCCCCCTCCAACTACGCCAGCGGTCTCAGATCCACGTCCAACTACGCCAACATCACCAGCTTCACTTCCACCTCCAAGTATGACACCTATTGACTTGTGAGATGTGGAAATAATTGATGCTTACTCCAAGGCAATGTGTAATGCGACTTTTTATTGTTATTTCCCGCATTCTATTAACATTATGCACCATTTAACAGAATAGATTCTAACTTTACTTAATACTTCTCTCAATCTATGTAACAACTAAATGCAAAACAAATTTATGATTTTTATTTAATTATATTAAATTATTTCCACCTGTCAAGTAAAAACTTGATTGCAAATGAGAATACAAATTTGTCAAACACGATCGGAACTAAATCATTAAATTTTTATAACCAAAGTGTCACCAGTGTTGCATATACATATTCACATAAACGGCATTTTTATATTTTCGTGGACCATGCTTGTACATGTGCCATTTTGGTCACTCAAGGCAAATTAATATAACAATGAGGATATAGCGCCCCTTGGAATGCATGAACCAATCGCGTGTAATTCGGCACTTGAATTAGTCAAATGATTTAACATTCTCAAATTTGCAGAGTGACTGGTGTTGGATGTGTAAGTAACTTGTATAAATGTGGAGAAAGTGCGGAGGAGAAAAGTCTTGAATTTGGGTAGTTCCGGTCTCCTAGATTCGATACTAACGTTATTAACTTGATTCGTTTGTACATAAATTTGATTTATACAAATTCCGTGTAGCGTCGATAGTAGAATCCAAATTATTGAACGTCGAAATGAAAGTCGGAGTGAAATAACATGGAGGACATGGAAATTCAAAAATGTGAGATTGACTATTCAGCATTTTCCTATCATTTCCCAGCCAACATAAATGGAGATAGATTTATGGAGCTTTCCTTACATAAGTAAAACCCCTTTCATCTTTCCCAGGACTAGACCAAGTCTCAGTATTTCCAATGGTGCGGCTGTATTTAGCTCAGGGCTGATGCGATACGAGACCATGAGATTGTCAATTGGCTACAGAACCGATAAAACACTATACACTGATTATAGTAGCGGCGCATTTATATTAACAACATTGGCTTCATTCTCGGTTTGAATCACTCTAAAATAAAGGTAGGTTCAGGATGCAGTGCAGTAGGAGGAAAGGTTTGCAATTTGGGGTGTTCAGATTTGGGGTACATAAAATTTGTGCCCCATCTGCAACTGCAACTCAAACCCACACAACAAATCAATATATTCTGGCCCGGAGAAAGTAAGGAAATGGAATGTGACACTACCAAAACTGGCTTCAGCATATCAACCGGGCAGAGGTTGCATACAATACCTTGGCATATTTTTTACTCTCAAACTCTTCGCCTGGTCTAAATTTGTTGCTTTGCACAAATTCTGCAAAGTCAAAGTTGTCATGTACATTTCTGAATAGATGTTTGAACCGGAAGTTCACATTGTTCAGGCTTTAGATACCAAGAAAGCAACAAATCAATCACCACAAAGATACTCTATAGAAATGTATAGGAAAGACTCTTTTGTCCAAAATAAACTAATAGAATCACTGCCTACTAGTGATTTCCTTCCAACATTGTAAAAATATCATATTCACCTCGGAATAAAAGCAACAAGTATTTGCATCCCAGGTCCAGATTCAGCCCATGATTCAAGTTTGCAATCCGCTCGCGTTCGTAAAGAAACTTTCCAAATAAAACCTCGAACTCAAATATATATCGAAAGACCCAAAACGTTAATACAAATGGTTAATTAGTTGTCTATTTTACTAATTTCATATTTACTTTAACAGGAAAGAATAAATTCAAATTATTTTGATTTATAAATACTTTTTGGGTTACATGTACCCACGTTGCTGCATTATTACATGAAGCACTTTGCATGAAAGTGTCTGTAATATAATCAATTCATTAATTTAACGCGACAATAATAAAAAGATAATTACAAAAGTTAGTAGGATAAATAATGATAAAAGTAATGATAAAAGTTAGTAGGAAATTACACGTACAATCAAAAAGGTATAAAGATTGAGGTTATAACTAATCCGCTACAAACTGCAATATTTGCCAATAAATACAATAATATATCGCAAATTACATATTGGAAAGGCTACAGGCTTAATTATGCAATAAAATACTACCATCAGAAACTACATTGCATCAGAACGTGGCTTGAAACGTTTTAATGAAAAAATGTGGAACATGAAATTTGAGTTTTGCAGTTGTAAGATTACATGGCAAAATGTATATATTTTATTAAGGTGATGCGCTGCAAATGTAACTTATTTAATATCAAATATGCTACAATTTCTAATTTGATGAGTTGATAACGTTCAGCTAATACTGGGTTCATTCATTGAGCATTATCTGCCAGGGACATTTTTCACCTGAATATCTTCATTTGTAGAAGAGCTCATAAATAACTTTAGTCCCTCGGACGCAGATTCCAGTAGTGATCTACTGTGGAAAGGCTTACAGGGTGATTTTTTGAGTAAAACTCCAACGAATCTTAGCATATCACATCAGTCAAAAACTAGTCACTTCTAAATCAACACCTCAAAGTTTTCATTTTGGTTCAGCAAATCCCAATGTGAGATTTATAAAGTATACCCAGAATAACAAAGCTATGGAAATAGACTCACCAAATCCTGAAAATACCGAGTCGTATTTCCAAGAGATTAAGTCAACTTTAAAACAAGCTTTTGAAAGTGTTGAAACTGAAATAAAAATTACAAAGCAACCAAATTCAAAGGAATATGGTAGGCTTCATTAGTTTCCTTTTTTGATCTAAATACAAAATTCAAAATCATGTGGCGATTCGTAGGTCCATTCAATTTTCAAATACATGCAAACTGCGCTATATTACATGGGAGGGTGAACCACAATCTGTCTTTGAAAATTAAAAATGTTGATGGAAAACCATTGATTAACATTAAACCATACTTTGCGGTAACTAGATTTTCCATAGAAGTTCACACTCATTTTTTGCTAACAATAAAAACGTATTTCCACATTTTATTGCCTAGTTCCTGGAAAATGGGCGGAAATTTGGCATAAGTCAAGGAACCACCCAATTCGGGATTTTGGAAGTCAATCCCCTCAATAATACTTTGTTACTTACAAGTAGCGATTTAACCTACACTGTGAACAAACTTGGAAATGATTACTTAGTACTGACAAATTAATTTTACATTTCTTCAATTTTCTCTGGAGCATTTTCATTTTAAATTGATAATCAATTTTGCAGATTTCAAAACACGATTCAAGAACCACCCTTGCAAGAATTCATATTCCACCACCCTCTTCCGGCTATATTGTTCAACCATTCGAATGCTTTGTGAGATTTCAAGCGTTGAATACCGCAGTGGAAAAATCGTTGTTTATTTCTTTAGCTGTTGCAATTGTGTGTGACAAAAATAATTTAATCTTTCAAATTGAAATTGATTCTGTATTTTGTAAAATGTATTTTCAGATGATGGTAAGGAATGGGCCTGTCATGCCTAAGGAGAGAGATCCAGCTTGTCCTGTGATATGCTGCCTCAGCTTTTGTGTAATTGCATGTGTAGCAATTGTGGTTGTTATTGCAGTAAGGATTGGTTACGGTTATGATGACGATTAACCCCTAATTCTACTGTTTTAAACATGTACGTTTCAAAAAAAAATTTCGGTATGATTTTATATTTCATCGGTGGCATTAAATACCACCCTATATAAATCTGCTGTAATACCATCGACGTAATATTATCGTTTCCAAATCTGGTTTTAAATTCGCTCAAGTCACATCCTTTAGAGGTGATGTCATGTTTCTTGCATTTTTGGAGGAAACTGATGTTGTTGGAAATATCCATTTCTCGCTTGTACAGAGATTCCAATTTCTTTACTTTTTCAACATTTTCAGCTGCCACACCGCGTAGCCATTTTATTTCATAGATTAATGTTTTCCATCCTCGATTACTCAATTGCGTCTGCCGTTTAAGAGGAAGTAGCTTGATTTATTCATTAACTGCTAGCTTTCGGGGACTCTCCGTCACCTTTATCAGGCAGACGAATTGAGAAAAAAATACCGTCGGTCGTCATTTTACAATTTCCATCTTTTTGAAAACATTATTGTTAATTTTAAGTAGTTGCAACGATATTTAAAAAAACATATCTTACATCTATAAAAATATCTTCTCCTTCTTCAATCTATCTATACTATTAATTTCAAATGTCTGTCTGAAGCTGTAACGCTCCAGAAATTCATATACTACAGCTCACACTATATAATGTCTCGCAGCCGTAGCTGCAAAAATGTTTGCTTGGAATCGATCCGTAGCCGTAGAAAGTTTATTTTTTGGATTAGTGTGGTGGAAGATTTGCATGTGACTGGTCGCTTGGAGAACACGCTCTTGAAGGATTGACTCGGAATATTTGCCATTCGGAAAATTTGTGTTTCCGTTGACACGATTAAGGACACTAAAGTTCAACCAAGGGTAATCATTCACACTAGGTAAGTAATGCAATAAACATGTTTGCGATATTCTATAAGAATCAGTTGGTTACAGGATTTTTATGTATCGATTAGACTTCGTTCTGCCGCTACGGCTACGGCTAAGCCTAAAGCTAAGGATGCCGTAGCCGTAGAATTTATGTCTTGAGTTCTATCTCTACGGCTAAGGCTAAGGCTAAGGATGCCGTAGCCGTAGAATTTATGTCTTGAGTTCTATCTCTACGTCTAAGGCTAAGGTTGCCGTAGCCGTAGAATTTATGTCTTGAGTTCTATCTCTAAGGCTAAGGCTAAGGCTAAGGATGCCGTAGCCGTAGAATTTTGTGTTAATAATTTGCCCGCCCATAGGGCGAGGGTTCTAGCTAGAATTAAACTCTACGGCGACGGCTCCAACATCCGTAGCCGTAGAATTTATGTGTGGATTAGAATTAACTTCTACAGCTGCATCTACGGCACAGCATCCGCAGCCGTAATGGTAGTCAGATGAATCGTAATATCATAGAGTGTGAGATTTTAACCGGAAGTTTTAAATGAGAACACGTTTTTATGCCCAAGCTTCAATCGTCCGGTTCGACACAAATCTTCCATTTACTCTACAATCAATATAATTCCCTGTTCGTCTGTTATTGCACGACAATAGCAAAGAGCCGAGGGCAATCTCTTAAATTTCTTGAAATGTATTTGTTAAGACCCGTGTTAGGTTTTCGTTACCCGCAGACATTTAAAAAAGCTGTGGTAATAATTTCCGCCGTAGTGCGGGGGCTTCAGCTAGTTGTTAATTAAATTATACTTTAAAGTTGTATAAACAACAGTAGTAAAATTTGCTTATCCATGCAACGGTGAAATGAAAGTCTGCTTACAAGAAAGAAATGAAAATAACAAGCTTACAAAAAAACCAAACACAATCATTTACTTTGCAACACATTCGTTACGCATATTAGTTGCAGGAAGTATTAATAATGATAATATCGTGTGGTAGTACATCAGTGGTATTTAACGTTAAATAACAGCCACCCTTAAACGGCGTGTTAAATACAGTGTTTTAATTTTTAATGCTGATATCTGTTTACCCTCAAATAAAGGTTGAACTGAACTGATGGCATTTAAATGTAGTGTCAAATAGTATTAAATTATGGAATCAAACGGTGTATAATACCACCACATTAAATACAATTTGATACCATTAATTTAGTATTATGTATTATAAAGGTTAGGATATTATAATTAGAATTATTAATATCCTAAGCATTCCATTTAGGTTAGGTTTGGCAGCGTAGCATTAAAGTGGTAAATATTTATGAATCTATGTGGACTTACTACGTTATGGAATGATTGATTGATTGATTGATTGTTTATTAAAGTCACGTAATATGTATTACAAGAATATTTTCAATATAAGGTGACTGTCTGTTAATAAGTTTAAAAAAAAGAAACGGTGAATTAAATTAAATATTGCTGAATTCTAAGCTAAGGTTAATATTGGTCATGTCGTGTATAATAATAACAATTATATATATATATATTTTTAATCTATTTAGTTTTAACATAAAGATCATCCCGTTGTTTTATTATAGATTTTCTAACAAGTGCGTCAAACTCAGTAAGCGTGGTGCTTTTTTGGATATTTTGATTGAGAGAGTTCCATGAGTTGATCACTTTGTAGTGGAACGAGGATTGTGCAAACGCTGAGGTGAATCTTGGTTGAAAGCTGGGCAAATAAATGCGTAACAGCTCAAGGACTTATTTGGTGTATATGTAATATACATTTTCCAAGAGCGTGCTTAAGACAGTTGTTGGCGTCACAAGTATTGAATTTGCATGTTCTTTACCTACCCATATAAGTATAATATCAATTATATGCTTGGAATATTTATTATGGCATTTCAATAACAAGGTCAAAAAACATTAATACTGCGCACCTAGTTAGTGGATAAAGCACAGTTCATCTGCTTGTTTTCTTTTAATTTTCTCGCACATACAAATTGTTTGAACTGTAATTTTTAAATATTACATTAAAAATTTGTCATTTTTCATACATTCTCTTTATATTTTATTCCTTATTACTGAGGAAATGAGTCGTCCAAAAGTTTTTGTGACCAGGAATGACATGCCAAAAGAAGGATTGGATTTATTGACGGGGACGTAAGTTTTGGTGGAATTTAAACTTAAGACTTTTACAAACTATAGCTTTAACTTGTTGTATTTATTTTGCAGATGTGATCTCATATTTTGGGATCATGGGAAGCAGGTCCCACGTGACTTTTTACTCAAGAATGTGGGGGGTGTTGATGCCATTTTCTGCAAAATTACAGATCAAATTAATTCAGAAGTTATGGACCGTGCTGGTTAGTTAAATATTTTGTGTTTCATAGAATTTGAGATATAATGAACATTGTCATTGAGCTACGCTGTTATGACTTTAAAAAACTAATTGTAAGTCTAATAGTAAGAAAATAATATTTACCGATAATTACAGATGGATTGAGAATAAAATTTGGGTCTATAATGTCTTTAATTGTTTAACTTTAGGTCCAAATTTGAAAGTGGTTGCAACTATGTCTGCCGGATATGATCATATCGACGTCGAAGAGGCAAAGCGGCGAGGGATTCAGGTTGGATTCACACCGGGGGCAAATACAGACGCAGTTGCCGAACTAACGGTAGCCGTACTACTTGCAGCTTCGCGTCGACTTGTAGAAGCCAATCATGAGCTTAAAATGTAAAAACATACAGTGCAGAACTTGAGTTAGCCCGAGCCAGTGCACAATCTATCCTTCAGGTAGCCGAAATTATAATTTGAGCTCATATTCGTCGTTTCTATTCACCAAGCTATCACCATATCAAAAATCGGCCTTGTATGGCAATGGCGTCAGGGTCGGATCGACCCCCCGCCCCCCTATGAATCGATTTGACTCATTTTCGAACTTAGCCTTCGGACTTTGATTACAAAGTAGAGCGCAAAATTTCAAGATGATCGGTTCAGCCGTTTGACCCTATCGTGTCACAGACAGAGTGATCCCAAAAGCAATGGCTCGGGCTAATAACTTAAAATTGCCAAATTCAACTATATCGTTAACCATGAAATGATGTATGAAAATGCAGTGGCGGTTGGTCACGAAGTAACTGGGCACCATTATGGATGGCGGGACAAAGTTTGTCCGGGTCGACGGTAGGGATTTTTGGACTTGGTCGGATCGGAATGGGTGTGTTGGAAAGGATGAGTGGATTTAAAGTCAAAAGGTTCCTATACACTGACTCAGGACCAAGAGATAATGGTAAATGACATGTTATTTTGATTTAAATTTGAAAAGGGATGAAATTGAATGTTTTCGTAGTGAATGCGACATTGGTTGATTTTGACACTCTGTTGCGAGAATCGGATTTTATCATTACACAGTGCACTTTAACCGATGAGACGAAGGAAATCTTTGACGAACGGGCATTTTCTCTGATGAAACCTAACGCTGTTTTTGTTAACACTAGCCGTGGGGGTAAATATGTAACCAAACAAAAAAGGCATTTTTTTTAAATTTCTTCTATTGGTTACATTACAATCTTGATTGAACAGGAGTTGTGAAACAATCGGCGCTAATTGATGCATTGAAATCGAAGAAAATATTTGCTGCTGGTATTGACGTTATGATTCCAGAGCCAATTCCACTCGATCATGAATTGCTCAAACTGACGAATTGTGGTAAAATTCTTTGATTCTATTTTGTCTCAAGTTTCAAGTCTGGATTTCAAATATTTAAGTAATTATTTCTAATTTTGGCAGTTGTTCTCCCTCATATTGGAAGTGCAAGTTTTGAAAGTCGTATAAACATGTCGGTGATGTCCGCGGAAAATATATTGGCTGGATTAGCGGGGTTTGATCTTCCGGCGGGAGTTCGATAATACGTATTCCTTGACGCGCGGCGTGACCAACGAACGGGGTTATTAATTGTAATCGATAAATGAAACAATCAGTAGACATTGTATTTCAATATCAGGTTAATTTTATCATTTAACATTTGACATTTAAGTACATATAATGTTTACAATATTCAAAACCCTTTAAACCTAGCATATTTTCCAATACCTGACATTTATTTTGCTTTCCCAATTTGATAACTAGATAAGAGTATCCAAGAGGGTGTTGACTTGTATGTATATGATTCATTCATGGTAAAATAAAGCACTGGTTTACAAAGATTTTACTAAATTTTATTGAATTTACAAAAGCGAACTGGCGACTTTTTAGCAACTCTGACTGCATTTTGAATAGTAAGTAATCTAGGATGTTAGAAAATTGTGTGGAGAAATTGGATTCCCGTAGAAAATGAGAGAGATAAGATGGGAAAAGGAATAACTTTTCCGGTTCTGGCTTGCCTTTCATTCATTGTTTACAACGGACTGGCACAACAGGGCTAAACTTAAAAGGATCACATGTTATAAATATTTATTTAGAATGTGATGCAAATTATGTATTTTATGACTCTATGGAACTTAGTGTGCCTTTTCTACTGCAAAACGAAAGTAAAATGATGATGAGGATGAAAACGAGGGCCAGAAATTAAAAAGTTTGTTATGGCTTCTAATCCTATTTGCGGATCCTTTCTCTAAGATGACACAAAAGTCTGCCAAATGTAAATTTATCAATCTGTTCCCATCAAATGTATGTATGTACCTCTCAAAAGCTATCATTAATTTTCAACAAAGTTTCCTAACACTAAATCAAATACGAGTGACAAAATTAGGCCACGCAGCAAAAAAGGTTTTAGTTATAAGGTTTCGTTCGGGTGGTATTATACCAGTAGTAGATGGGATCAAAGGCATTTAATGGAATCTGATGTTTGGTGTTTATGGGGTTTCCTATATAATTTTATTTGGTACCACCAAACCCCATAAAACACCAGTGGTATCTTTATGAAAAACTGAGTCGTACTAAACTAATTAATGGGGTCATTCTCAAGTGTTGGTGATCCATGCAATAATTTTAAAATCTCATCTTAATGTAAGATTGAAATTAAAATTGTAATATTGAAAGTTTGTCTTGGAATTTATGATTTCGCAATCATATGGAACAAGTGGCTGGACGGAGTAAGTCGGACAATGTCATCCATGGTTGATGGTTTGTCCGAGATAACTCCTTTGTTTTTTGTTTAATTCATAAGCCTGCAGTAATGTGCTTAAACTACAAGAATCCAAGAAATCCAACCCGCACCCCAAATTTAGTGATAATCTCAAAAAAACCCAAATCTTTTTTTGTTGTTTTTTTAAATACATTCATGAGAACCCACTTCACACATTCGAATATTGTCAATTGATACAACAAATTATGCACAATTTAATGGCGAATGAGAATCAGCAATAAAAATGGCCCGCCTCCCCCCAAGGTTCTGAGATAATCTCAGAAAACCCCAATGTTTGTTTTTTGATATTTGTTTATTTAATTTCTCTCAATTCATTTAAAATACTGTTAATACTGTTAATGCATGCATCATATTGAGCAGAATTTCATGGCGAATAATAATCAGCATTAAAAAAGGTTCGCCTACCCCTAAATTTTTTGAGATAATCTCAAAAAACAAAAATTTGGTGTGTTGGAAAGTGAGTCATGGGGTCGACTTGTTCTTATTAAATGGTATTTGCTGGTCTGGCATGCACATTATACAAGTGGTTGATATGTAGATGAATACCTTTCAAGAGAAATCTGCGATTATAATGGTGTTTGGTAATACGAGCATAAATAAACATTGGACATGTTTGTGTTTGCAATTTGTAATCAATTTCTCATCTTGCAGCGAAATAAGCCAAGCCACTCAATCTATAGAGGATCACGGTCGAATCTCTGTCACTTTGTTTAGATTGATGATAGGTTGTGAGATGGGATTGGCATATTGGCGACTGCTAATTAAGAGTCGTGTTGTTTCGCTGAGATGAGTGGGTGTTCCCTGTTGAATAATGTGATGTACACATGGAGAGTTTGTGTGCTTTAGTGCTCTCTTTAGCAACTACTATTTATTATAAAAAGAACCAGTATTTATATTAATGAGAATGAACTAATTATCCAGGGTAGATGCCTGGTCAAGAATGTAAAGTTAGTGACTGGTAAAGAATGAAAATCATCAGCACATTTTTACATGACATTGTGGAGACAAAGAGATATCCTGCAGTCTTGCCAGTGCCCGATAGGATCCGAGTCTTTCCTATCCACCACCATCACCAGTCTCGTCTTCACCACGTCAGCCTGTCGCGTCCATTCCTTCTGCATTACTTCTCCAACCAGTCCACTTCAAGGACTAGTCGCTCCCTGGAGTCGACCAGGACAAGTCACTCTCCAGACTCAGCCACGACAAGTCGCTCACCAACCATCTCTCCTTGGATGGTTCTTCCTTTATGGGTTCTTCCTTCTGGAGAACCCAATAGCCATTAAAGTAGTACTAGTTTTGTTCAATAAATGAAAACTAAAAACTGTTGCAAGTGTGTTAGTGTCAGTGGTCATTCTCATTCGTGGCAGGTGGTTATCTCATCCCCCTCATCCTGACCTCATCATCCCGCTGCTGTGTCCATCATCCGTCTCGTCCATGTCACAGTCAGTCCGGTCACAGGTCAGTCAGCCACGACACCAAACCACCCCACGACACTCCACACCCCATCATCCCACTATCATCATCCCCACTCCACCACCATCATGAGAGAGAGTAAGTGACAGCCCCCATCATCCCCATTACCATCGTCATCCCCATTCCCCCACTATTCCCCCCACAACCAACCGACCCAGAAAGAGGAAGGAAGAGGGAGAAGCATACAGTCATGTCACCTCATCACTAGCAAGCTCCCATCCTCATCACCCAGACCACACCACCAGCAAGCCAGTCTTGTGTCTTTCTCCCCATCCTCCACAACATCATATCATAAGTTGAAAGACCGTAAGAACAACGTATCAGCATTTCAACATTCCCGACCTTTCCTTGTTATAATAATACAATCATTAGGTGGGTACAAAAGTGAAGGTATTCATTAAGTATATGTAAAATCTATACAAATAACAACAAATTATGTATACAAATTACAAATTTTGCATCTTAGAAGTCAGCGTTCAGTAAAATTGAGATTTTTTTGGATTTTATTCTACTCCTGCCTTTGCTAGATACTTTTTCTAAATAATATTTTATTCCATAAATTAATAGCGCGTTATATTCATCAAGCATACAAATCCACTGGCAGCAAAGTGCCAAATTTTTGTAATTAATGTAATGTATGGTGAAAAAACTCTTCTATAAATAGAACTAAATACTTGCATGAGGGGTTGCAATACAGCTACTGTCCGTTGAACTGTTGTCTTCTTCTGAACCCACTTTGGTAACGTTTGTAAGATAATTGAAAATATGGTTCTCGCGTAAAATGCCTTCGAAAAATGTGCATAGCTGCTTTGGAGAAGGGCGACGAGTGGGTTCGTTGTCCCAACATTCGAGTAATTTTTTGTATCTATCAATTTCAATTCAATATAGTTCCAAATGATTTAATATTATGCAAGCTAGTGCTATCTTACATAATCTCAGTAGCAAAGGAAGGTTTATTCATTCGTAGACCTTTTGTCAAGTAATTTACAAAATCCGGAGTCCATGATAAACCTGAAAATGGGATAGCTCCCAGAGTAAAGATTTCGTGAATTGTGACCCCAATTGACCAAACATCTGAACGCGTATTAAAAATCACATCCCGAATTGATTCAATTGCCATATAACGCCAAGGAAGTGTAGTCTAAAATCATGTGCATTTAAGCATTAAACGGCGTCAAGCATATTTCAAAATTTTACAATAGACACACACCTCCTCTGATTTATCATACGTACTGTAACGGTACAGTTGAAGTTCTAAAGCTGGGCCCGAAATCTTTGCTACTTTTTCCTCAGTCAAATAAATGTTTGTAGCAGAAAGGTCTGCATGAACAATCCCCATAGAGGATAAGTATTCAAGTCCACTGCAAATTTCGTAGCTCCATCGAAGCAAACCAAATGTTGTGATGAGGTCATTCTTTAACGCTTGTTGAACATTACAGTAATGTTGCCTGTTATTATGCAGGAAAACCACAAACAACAACATACAAATCTGACCGAAAAACAGACTGATATATTTATAAATATCATACACTGCGTAATCTTTCGATATTGTTCCATTCTTTACCAAATTGACATAAGATCCCCTGTGAGCTATCAAGAACCGTTGAAGACATCCATAAGGAAAGTACTCCAATATCATCCATAGTTTCCCTTAAAGCACAACTTAATTAGATTCTTTATACAAGGTTATAAACAAACCCTCTTAGTTATGCGTGGGGGGTACCTACTTTGTGCAATTTTGCACGTAATTGCGCCCAAAAGCTCCACAACATTATCATTTCGAACATACGTCATTAATTTCAAGTCGGATAGAATAGCTCGGAAATGTGACACACCCACATTTGCTGTTGTTGTTTTCACACCCACAAGAACACAACTTCCGTCCGGAAGGACCATATTTCCTTTCAGCAGTAGGTAACTATCTGTTTTTTCTAGTGGGTTTTCCTCATCTTTCATTCAAAAAAACAATAACATGTTTTTCATAGTTGTCAAATCCAACAAACTATTGATCCACTGATTAAATACCAATATTCAAACAATCCTTAGAAATTTCAAAACTCGTGTTATACGGTTCATAATCAAATCTTTGGCCCTCCCGAAAATTCCGAGGAGGAGGAGGAAAGTATCGAAAACTCCCTTTGAAAAACATTTCCACTTCCCTGTCCTTCAAATTTCTGGGACATACTGAACGCCCAG
>JAQIWQ010000809.1:0-13661 GCA_034695825.1 Folsomia inoculata
CCTCATATTTCTGAATCACAGAAAAGTTAAGCATACTGCCACCCCCCTCCATCATACTACCACCTCTCATAGGAGGTGTGACTCTCGCTCTTCATTACATCTGTTCGTCCAGCAGTTTATTTTCTTGAATTCTAGTAATCACACTTTGTAAAGAAAGGCATACGGTTTTTATACGCCCAGGTAAATTTGCATGAACTAAATGTGGCTTCAATTTAGGAAAGTTGAGGTTGTAAGACTAATGTTTTATTAGGCAAGATTTGAAATCCATTCTGCTCCTGTCTTTCTATTCTCGGCACCAAAAGCATTTTGAGGAGGAAGGGGTGGTTGCCAGCTACAAGTTGATCCATTTGGTACAAGTTAAACTTGTGCCCAAAGTTTACAACAATATGCAGAATAAGTTTTGTACGATGGTGGTTATTTCTTTCGTTCGTTTGTTGTCCTGTCGTTCTCAGTCTCTGGGGAATGATTTCTCCTGCAGACTCCACCACCACTCTCTCCTGGCCCGACAGTTCTCAGACTTACTTTTAAAATGATACCATACTTTTCCCTTCATTTGTCTTGGCTTAGCTCAATAACGAAATGTATGCTTAAGTGTACGAAAGAGAAAGTCGAGACTGGGGGACAGGTGTTATTTGCTGAGCTGGTTCTTTGGCTGCTAATGGTTCAAATAAGTGGTTTCTTGTACTTCCTTTAATTGTACAAGGCTGGATGTAAAATTATTTTGTTGTCGTTATTTTAATTAGCAAAAAGCTTTAACTTTTGCAAATCAGTTCTTAGAAGCCCAGCCATCTGTACTCTATGTTACAACGCAATTTTATAATTACCCGTGGTTCTCTTATGCAAGTAAGTGAACATTCTGTCAATTCCATTGCTTGTTCCCGTTCGTGATGATAAACAGGCAAAGATGCTTTTACATTAGTTGTTGAGCTGCAGAGGTAAAGTTCCACACATTTGAAACAAAACGTACCTATGAAATAGAGTTCCGTTTTACAGTTGATTAACTCTACTCCATTTGAACATGAAGCAGTGCTTGTCTTCTCTCCCTGCAGACATCACCAGCAGTGGGAATCAGATTAGCGTTTCAAGTTTTGTCATTAGTCTGCTGTTTCTAAAATTGTGGGACTTTCCATAGATATGACACCGCATTCCCACAACGTGACATGGATGTGATAGTGGTAGTGGACGAATGCGGAGAGCATTTCGAGGTTCATGTGTGGGGTATTTACAGATTTAGAGATTGGGAATGAACAGTTGTGTTCCCTTTGTTCGGTGTACAACAGATGACTGATGGCGAAGTGGGCTTTCTTTCTCTCCCTGAATGCCTTGAGAAGAGTAATTGAAATGGCGAGTAAGTATATGGCTGGGAGCGCTTAGACGACGAGGGTCGCACTGCTGAAGGTCTATGTGCGGATAGAATAGAGATTGCATCGGCAGTCAGTTCAAGAGGTTTGTGCAGACTGGTTGAGTGGGATGGCGGATGTTGTAAGAGAGATATGATGACCCTATGCGATTCACAATCAAGAGTCGAGACAGCAGAGAGAATATGAAGGACAGGGAAAGAGAATAAAAGGGAGATATTATTGTTTCAGCCAAGTTTTCTTTGAAGTGTAACGAGCCTTTATGATGATTTCGATGACTGAAATGATGAGGATGGAACATAAAAGAGATATAACTACGTCTTCGTGCTTGTCGTTCCATCAACGACTAAAGAAAAGAGGTTCATCATCAGAGTAAGGTTGTTAAAGCCACGAATATCCAAACCCAATTGAAGGGACGAGAGTAAATTTGAGAAAGTCGAGGCTGTCCAACCAAGCGAAATCTCTGCTACTCCAACCAGCCAAATGGTTGAACGGAAACAAATTCTAATTCATCCAATGACATTGCTTCACTAATATTCAATAGTCAGGAGAAAGCATGCTTCACTGATGGTTCACTAATAGGAACAAAAATGAGATTTCGGCAGCTTCACTGATTTTCTGCAGACGAGCTCTTTAGAAACTACGTTTATGAAATCTGAGCGAAACAGTCGGTCGTTGCGTTCTATGATTGGATATTATTATGGCCACGTCTTACTCCAGTAATTTGTGAGCAAGCGAGTAACAACGAGCTGCAGCACGAAAACCTCATTTCCATTAAAAGCGTTTTGAAAAATTAAAGAATGGGTATTGCACCAGGTGGGTCTAATTGGTTGTTTAGGCATGTGAACTCCAGATGTGGAAGAATTTCCGGAATTTTAATACTGACGAATTTTTATTTTCCATTTACTTTCCGAGTTCAACTGTTTATAAATGGCATTGGCAATAATCCTAAGACATAACCAGCCAACGTAGAACAGGACAGATTGACTGATTTCTAAAAGTAACCTCACATGTAGAGATTAAATCAGTCAAGCGAAACAGGATTAAAGCAAATTTACTACTAGTGAGGGATAAACTTTGTTCAAATTGATACACAAAAGTGAATTGTGTATCCACTATATGACAAAGGGGATTATCCAAAACCAGGAACGTCTAAAACATTGTTCCCATTTCTAGGATGAAGAAGGGAAAACTGAAACTTGTTTAATTTGATGGGATACTACAATTTTTCATCAAGAGAGCTCTCGAAAAACAGCGGAGAAGTCTTTCAAGTTGTTTTCTACATCCATTCTCATCCCTAATAAGTACAACTACTGGAGACTCATTTAATTGCTTGCACCATGATAAAAGTTGATCTGGATGAAGTTGGTGGATAGAGTGAAGTAAAAATGTGAAGGGTCTTTTACTTCTGATGAGGCTTCCAAACTTTGAGTCCTTGCGGTGCCCACTGTCAAAGGGGATCAAATTTAAAATGGTTTGAGAGAAACATGATCAGTTTTTGGGATATAATTTCGCGTTGTGTGGTTTGAGTTGATTGATATTGATAGAACATGAAGTGAAGGACTTGTAAGTGCGTGGACTTACAAAAAGAAAAGCGAGTGAGTGAAAGCGCCATGAGTTTTCACTCACAAAAAGGCAACAATCGGAGTGAAGATGACGAAGATGACCACATCAATCGACTCTTTCTCAAGTGCAAGCCCAGAGCATCCTCACTTTCAGTGTCCCCTTCCCTTCAACACATCACCCATCATCATGGTTCACCGACATCCACATCAGCTTCAGACCTCTGTTTGATTTCATCAAACTATTTATCACCTCCAAATTTCAACCAAAAAGTGAATAACTCCAATTTATCTCGTCTGGACGCTCGAAACCAATACTCGAACAGGAGACATTCCACTAATTCCAATGAGTTCAATGACAATTCTGTAAACTCGTCGTCTCAAATCAGTTTGTGGAGCGCAGAGGAGTTTACCATATTTTCTTCAGAACAAGCAGAACTTGCGTATCAGAATAACAATATAGAAAACAGTGATAATTATATGTGGGCAAATAGTTGCGAAACGTTGAATCATTCAGGAGACACTTTCTCTTCCGGTCAACCACATCGATCTGACTCATTACATAAGCACAATAAGTGCGACAACCACACAGCCACTACTCATCAGAATCCATGCACAAAGGGGTACAATAACTGTGATAGAAGCAGAGGTTGTAGGAGTATTATTCCAACCCAATCTCGAAATTCTGGGTGTCAGCCATTCGCTAACCAATCTAGCATCTATTTCTCAGCAGTTGCAGCATCCAAACTGGAACAGGAAATTAAGGAAAACAAGAGCGGGGTTTCAGAGTCAAACTTCTCTTCTGTGATATCGCATAGACCACAAGACGGGCTATGTAGTGCAAAAAGTGGTTCTGGAGTACTCCAGCCTTTGTCATCACCCTTATTAGGACATCAACAGAGAAAGATGGAGCAGCACTCAATTGAGGATAATTTTGACAACGGAATCGGGAGTGGGTGTAGCAGAAGCAGTGGTGAAAGTACTCACAGCAACACGAGTGATTTCATAGAGAACCTTGTGTCTCCAGTTGCAAGTATTCGTGGTCGTGTAGCTTCCGGCGGTGGTGGTGGTGTTGTTAGTGGTGGTGGTAGTAGTGGGATGATAAAGGGGCACCAAACTCCAGCTACAGTTCTCACACCATCCTCGGGAGTTTTGCGTGACTCGCGAATAGAAATTGCTGGTGGTAGAGAAATATACTCTCAAAATCGAATCAGAGCCAGTCGCCGACACAGAGGAGGCTCCTCACATGCGATTTCAGCTAACGAAATGATGGCGGAGACAGCTCCCTGTGTTCTCCCTTCATCCACTAAAATGCGCAAAAAATCGCTCCATTCTCATACTCCCTACCAACATCACCATTGTTGTCACACAAATTCATGCTGTGGTTCCAGCCTCAACAATTGTGCAGAAGTTGTAATACCACCCCATGGCTCCTTGGTTTGGGAACCCAACAACCACAACTGTCGGAGAGGGACGGAGGTTGTGGGTAGTCGATCACAATACCTGAGTCACAGTCACTCCTTTGGGGGAACAGCTCAGGTTGTCAAATGCACAGGGGCAGCATCAGCATGTGGGTGTTGTGGACATCATGGCAGCTTTGACTATCCAAAACTATCAACAGGAGCTGAATTTGAGGGGGGTAGAATATGCAGAAACATTCCAAAACTTCATAACAGTTCCCCGAATTCTCCCATGACCGTACGAGAAACGATTTTTGCATCGGAAGTGAGATCCATTGAAAAGTCGGCCTCTCGGGGCTCTCAGGTAGGGGCAGATAAATCAGGTCTCTTACATTGCGACTTGGGTAGTCCTTGCCGAATTGAGCCTGTCATTTATGAAGCCGTGGTTGGAGATGGAAAAGTGGTATTTGACGATATAGGAGAATGGAGAGAGAGAACTGCAGACAATGGTGGGTATGATGGTGGCGATGAACATGACACCTCTGAATCTCAAGGCACAAAGAAAAGACAAATGCAGGCAGCATCTTCAATGTCAAAAGACAACGAGGAACCCCTTCTTATGTCTGCCTCAACCCACATGCTCAGAAACAAACGATCCGGTGTTTTTGGTTCGAATAACGAAAGTTCTCCTTGTGCATCCAACAGAGATGGTAACACTACCCCAAGCGGCTATGAATCCGACGAATACTCCGGATCGGCTTGCACTAACACATCAATTCTCCCTGCTACAAATTTGAAAACTAGTCCTAATTTTGGTAACAAGAGACTCCTTGGCAGTATTCCAATTGCAGAGTATGAAGGCTCGCCAAAGCGGTATGGCCTAAAGCAAACAGTACATCCAGTAACCACACATTTTGATCTGATCGATGTCGAAATGGGAGAAGAAGTTGCTCATGGTCAAGTAATTAAAGATCCCAATGCACCAACTCTTATGGATCAAACCATTGCTGCTGCAACCTCATCATCTTCCTCGTCCCTTGATAACACCAATACTAATGTGAGCTCAAACTCGAGCAGCAGAACTAATAACCGTATCAGCCCAATATCGCCTTCTCAACCAATCTCAGCTTTCTCCGCCCGATTTCCCGGATTCCCTCAACGAGTCAATGCATCTTCAACACCTAGTCAAGAAAATACTCGAACTCAGCCTTGTCCACTGCTAGACTACTCGGATTCAAATAACTTAGGTGGCACTAATCATGAGTTATTATCACCAGTAAATAACGACTTAACTAGCTCCGAATCTCGCAGTAATAAAACGGTCGAAAATGAAATGTCCTCCTTGGGTGAATTACCTACGGCTTCGTCAACTTGTGGTCCCAATAACCCTGCTACCACCGCTACTGAACAACTTATTCGAATAGAAGCTTCTCCTCTTACAGGACAAATATGTGGTTCCTACAGTCAGCCCCACTTCTCCTCATCATCATCCTTAGACCAACACGCATTATTGCAATGTAACTTGTTAGAAGATAATTTCTTGATAGATTCTCCTCAACTGCGATCATCCGCACCAGACACGCGTAATCAAGACTTTCTCTACGAGTTTTCTGAAACAAGAAAAGTTCTAGAGGAGTTCTTTAAAGTGGCAGGAGGGAGCCCTGCTGGTAGTATCCGTTGTGGGAGCCAATTCCTCCCTGATAAAGCAAGTTTTGATGAATTGGATTACATGTTAAAGAGGCAGACGGGTAATTCGAAGGTCGCACAGAGACTTGCAAGTGAGATTGCGGGGAATTTGGTTACAGAAGACTCTCCGAAAAAACCTCCCCGACGAGGTGTGCTGCTGTTGGGGAATAGTGACGGGGATGGAAGTGATGAAAAAGGTTCACCCAAACTGATTTCATTTCAAGAAATCTCGATGCCACAGATGCACTCCCCACAGCCGCAGCAGTCCCAGCGTCGGCCATCTCAATCCCTAACAACTCCAACCGCACGCTCTCCTCGCGTCTCTCTCAAAACTCATTCTCGGTCGCAATCTCAATCTCCTCCACTCCATGATCCCAACAGAGATATTAATTATAATGATATTGATGCTGAAACGGCGTCAACTAACACGGAAACAGATCTTGGGGAAACCGAAGTGGGGCTCCGAGCAGTAAGTTGCTTCTTCTTCTTGTGCCTATAATTACCACAACGACTTCACCCATCTGCTCCTTGTCATATGTCACCACCACACCAATGCACAAAGGCTTGCTATCTGCATCGTGTTTTTCTTTGTACTTTTTTCTGCTTCAATCTGTATCTTTTCATTTTCATGCTGCTGCAGTGTCATGAGAATTATTATTGTTGTTGTACATGTATGTTATGTAAGTCTACAATGTAGTCACACTAATTACTTAACCACCCGAAACAATTCCAAAAGCATGTCGTCCCACACACACGTCCACTATGACATGGATGAGGATGGCATGGCATGCATGAACTGATCGTAGCGTGTTTAAAGTGTAATCACGATTACTTTATGAACACTTTGGATTCGTTTCAGGTTGGACGCGGTCGAAACTTTGCTCTCTCTCCCGAAACCACGGACTGCGATGAACTGGAAAGTGAACTCTCACTAGATTACGAAGCCTCACTTCATTCATCCTGTCGTGCTGGTGGTGGGATAGTACCCAACAGACCCGTGGTCCTAGAAGATGGACTGTCATCAGGAAATGAATCAGAAAATGAGGATATAATTGAAGTGGATGTAGGATTTCGAGATGACGACTGCTATTTGGTGGGCAGTAGCAAAATTAAACCGGGACCCAATTTAGCCAAGAATAGACAAAATGACAAGTCAATCGATTCTAAATTGTATCCCTGTGACGAAAACAAAGAAAACATACTCGACATTGTCAACTCTGACAATGTTACGAGCAACATTCTCTCATGGTCAAACTCTGATGACTTAATTTTAAATATTCAGGATGAGAGTAGAGCCATGTGTAACAATTCCGGAGATCCAAATCCAACATTAATGTTGATGAAAAAACAGATTTCCGAAATTGAGAAAGAAATTCAATTGCGAGCTTCACAACAAAGTCAGAAAAGTCAATCAAACGGAACGGAAAGTCTAGTCGATACTGAAATTGATATGAACGATAAAATTGAGTTACCAGAATCTGCGTTAGCTAATTCATGTGCCCCAGCCGGCAGCAGACTGACTGCAAAACACGAAACGAATGAAACAGTCTCCAGAAAAAATCCATTTGTACAGATGGAACCAAATTCTGACACCGACTATGGTGGACAGGAATCCTCAATTCCAGTCAATCACGACCCTGAACTTGATGCCTTGGACCCAATGCGTACGTTTCTGCTGTATTTTTTTCTGTCAACTTCAGCTATTTGGAATGCCACTCAATTTATTCTTTGTCGTAATAGGTCCCACTCCTCCACCCTCTCCAGCACCAGGGTCCACCTTAAGACAGCAGAATAATCACAACCCACATGTGGGCAACATGTGGAAGTCAAATTTTAATTCCCAACCAAACACTCATTCACTGGGATTGGAAAACCGACCTGAACCTGTAGTTGTATCATCTTCTTCAGGGGGTCTACAACCATTAAATTCACCCCCCTCCATTTCTGTCAATGCAGCCATTCAAGACATAAAAGAAGCTATTCAAAGGGCAAAGCCTTTGCCACAACCTCGGCATTCGTCAGTGAGTACCTCCACACCCATTTCCTCTGCATCTTGCAGCAGCAATTCCCATTCCCGAAGTGGACTTTTAGAATCTCAGTCCCATCATTCTCCCGTGTCTCAAGAACGTGTGCCTCTCATCTGTGATTCACCTGTTTGGGTCCCCAGGTAAGAAAACAATTCCTGAGAAATTTGCAGTTGTTTCATCCTGTCATATTGGCTTACACTCTCGCGTTACTTTACCAGATCAGGACGCAATCGCGATCCGAGGGGGGATTCCCTAGGTGCAAAAGACCCTCTATTAAAGAAGCAGCGGTATGATGATACTCCGGAAGACGGTAAGATAACTCCTGATAATACTATAAGTATATAATATGTAATTCGTCATTATACCTTTGTACATTTCGTGCCGATACGAGTCACCCAATTTTACTAACAAGTTTTTATATATTTCTCGAAGAATATGTAAGGCTGACGACATGTTGAATAACTTCAGTCGAAAAATTTTAGTATTCGTAAAACCTACCTATCAATCTTGTCTGGGAAAGATAATTTTCAGATTTTGTTCTTATACCAATTGGGCAGACGTTCGTCGAGCACGTAACTCGCTCATACGTTTTGTCATCCAAAAGGGATGATCTGGTAAGGGGAAGTTTGGAACCAACCGATAGCTTACATTTTAACGATAGTAACAAATTCCTGGAGCAAGTTTAATTTATTTCTGTGTAGGAGCGTGTCTCATTTCCCACAAAATGTACAACTGTTCATATTTTGAAGTGAAAGCAGTAACCCCGTTAGAAACAACGTCCATGATTTGCACCACCATTAGAACCGAAACTCAATAAACATACAATCCAGTGTCTGCGTCTGGTTGTTGGTAAAGCAGAGCTTGGGAGCTTGCACACATGGTCATAGAATTCTCACCACATCTTTCCATTCAATTTCTGTCAATATTTTATTTCATTGTAATATTCAGTAGAACGATTTTGAAGTGAATGAGGAACTTAGTCTCACACCAAAATAATAATACGAAATTGGCCTGCGGTTAGTATTGGAGTTGATTTGAACATTTTTTGGAGAAAATATTGTTCTCTGAACTAAACTTGAATTCTGATCGAGACGGTAGTATTTCAAATTCTTTGTGAAATTCATTGTACAATATTTTATAGTAGAGGATAAAAAGCGGACCGCATTCAGCTTACATTACAAATGGATAGGTTGCATTCTCATTCCATGATAAAAAACAGTTTTTAGAAGCAATCATTTATTTTCTCATTCACCATTCCATATCCTTCAGTTGTACTGTAGTTTTGTTTATTGTTTGGTTGGGCTGACCAACCCAGACGCTGCATAACATGTATACAAGGCATAGAGTTATATTTTCTACAAAACGGAAGTATGATTGGAAGCGATATCCATGTTCAAGTGTTATTTCACGATCAGAAATGCAGAACAAAGAAAGTTTAGGGAGGGGAGAAAATACATAATCGAATTGTTTTCAAGTGTTTAAAAAACGAGGTGGAGAATTGGAACCCATACACAGCATAGCAACTGGCGCTACTGGTCTGCTGAACATGAAGATTGCAATTGGTGGTAGGCAGCATGGATTTTCTTTTTTGAGAGAGAAATGGGCAGCGAAGGTGATCACGACTGGAGATAGACAAATGGAACGGGCACCACTGACTGACAGAAATCACTACTGGGCAACTTACAGCACCAGAGTTGAGGGAAAGTTCTTCTAATGCCATTCACGATGGAACTTTGAAGTGGATTTACTCGAAGGGAAAAGGAGTGAGTGTGCGGTAGCTCCCAATCTATTTTTTCACTGGTCATTTAAGCGCTTCTTTCGTTTGGGATTAAATATATAATACGGATCGATCCCATCAAAAACTGTTGTAACGGTGAAAAGAACTCGCTGGCGACACCATTAAACAAATAACTAAAGATTAAATAAAATCAATTCAAGCATTGGGTTTGCAAAAATTGAGTTTCATTTTATGTATTCAGAAATAATTCAACATTCAATTCCACCAGATTCAAAAATACAATACTATTAACGCGTTCCATTCCAATAGAATATTTTTTTAGCATGAAGAATGAAATTAGTCAAATATCGCACATTGAAGGCCACATTTTTTTATGATAGTTCTATTATATGATAATACCTTCCATAGCACACATTTTCTTCAATTGAAAACTAAAATCAGGAAAAAAACTAGGGCCTACAGTGTAGATACGAGTGACCGATAGAGACTGACACAAAAATGCACGGGTGAGCTAATACGTAATAGTGAAAGTTTTTACACGAAATTAAGTAGCAGGTTGTAGGATGGTGTGAGGAATAGAGTTGGAAAATTAGAGAAAGTCTACTGAGACATACTTACATAGTATGCGATACGATCTTTAAAGTCTCTTGGTTGGTTGCAATACAACATCTTTTTCGGAAGTAAATAACAACAGTATTACTTCATAAACTTCACATCACCTGGAAAGGCGTAGATCTGTCTGAGAAAAAAAATCTGTATCATTCATCGAACTTCTAAATCCAACCAACCGCATCATATTTGTAGAATGGCCAACTAAGGTAGCCATAAAATAGAAATCTACGTGCATTGATTTTTGCGAATGATGCAATCCCAAGAGAACAAATCCTTTCAGTTAATGCTAGAGCTCGGACATAATACGTAATAATAGAACTCCCCTTTGTTACAAGTTTTCCGTTGGTAAATTGGAAAGGAAACTTATCTTGGCATGGCCAGACCCAACTAAATATAAATTTATAACGATCCTTTCTTCCACACCTATAAAATGTGCAATAGAAAGTAAACTGTGAACGACCAAAGTCCAGAAATTTTATCAGCCCTATTCTTCAGTTGACTACGACGACGGTTGTACTATTATGTGGTGGTTGGTGAAAGTCCAGACATTGCATTGTGTGAAGTTAGAATTAAAAAATCGCAATAGATACAAATCCAGTGCATTGGTTTACAAGCTGAGAGTTTGGTGTACATGATTTTCTCAGCCGGTATTGTTCCCCGCTCACGATCACGATTCCAACTGATGAAGATTATATTATTGTCCGTTTCGTATGTGCCGTCATTGTGGGTCGAGTATTGTGGATTGGATGTGGAATTACTTTCTTTAGAAATGTTCCACGTCACGCTACCCTACTGCTACTCTAGTACTGTGCTCAACAGAGAAGGAAATACTAGAGCAAAGTTAACTGGCAGCTCACGTTCAAAATCCCGAGTTCTTTCTCTTGTTGTTCTCGCCATATCTTTCTTACTCGTTTCTTCTCATAACGGAGACATAGCATCCTCCCTCCGTTCACAGTAGTTCACGGTCAATGAATGCCCAACGAAATTCTGAAATTTAGTCTAAGATTAACAGATGTTGTTACAAAGAAAATTCCTACCATTGTTGAAAACAGGGACTTCTGCTTTCACCCATTATGCTTGGCAATGGTCTTTGGTTATGTGGTATGAGCCAAAATGAAAAGGTGTATATTAATGGAAGAAGGAGAATGATGGTGGTTGTAGCTATTTAATTAGAGTAGAAAACGTAACAAGGTATGGAATGAAATGGAAAGGTCGACTTATCATACTTTTGTTCTCAATTTGTTAAACATATTTAGCTTTCGTTTGGAGGGTGTGTGTTGAGCTAATTTAATGTTCGTTTCATTCTCTCGCCATCCTTCTACTAGTCCAGTCACTTATAAGAGTAATAATTTTGCAGTTCCAAAGTAATTTCCGACTCCGACCATCTGTTAACAATAAAGTGGAGTGGATAGAGTTGCCAGTTTGGCTAAATTGACCAATGTTCAATATAATATTTAAGTTGGCATTTTATAACCCCTCCTGTAATCGAAATGCTGGCTCTATATAAGTTTGAGAATTATAGAGAAAGATGCATGGAAAAGAGAGTTGAGTTGGGTTGGGTCTGGTTTACTGTTGGCTGCGTTGAGTAATACTGCCAAGGAAAGTTTAAGACTATTAGGCTGGACTGCCATGCCATGCAGTTAGTTTAGTAGTTAGTGCTATCATTACGCTGATTACAGTTCATTACCCTCAATGTTCATTATATTATTGTTATGCAGATGCAAACACGGATACCGACACGGAGACGGACAGGTGAGGTTTAATGCGACAATTTCGGTTTGGACTGGTTGAACAGTATTTACATGATATGGTGAAAGGGCTTCTCCCTTTGACACCAAAGAGCAGAACAAATTCGTGTAAATAGTGTACATAACCACCTCAAAACCAAATATAATCATCACGGTATTCAAGATTTGTTAAATTCTAGACTGTTGGGACAAACGAGAACTGAAGACGACTGCGGATTCTTCGATGAAAAGGTAACCTAACCAAACCTTCCTCACTCTAATCGCTTTCACTTCATTAAATTCGTCATTAGGGAATTTTACTCTGCCTCAGTGCACAGCATGTTTTAGTTGGACTGATGCAGTAAGTTGTACACGTTCTCCGGATTTTGATTTTATATTTTGTTACTTTGCACACAACGACACAACACAATTATTGTCACGTCTATTGCATCACACACGGCTGAACATTCTATTCTATTCACTCCAATAGACTATATGTATGAACGGCCTCTATTTTATCCCCCGCTTAATTTTGGAGTCATATTAACTTAAGGCTATACTAGACTATTCCATGGTTAAAAACAAATGCATCCAGATTTCCATTACGTTTTCACATTAGCTTGGCCCAGTTGTACATTTGCAATTTCCATGCATTAGTGATTGTACGGCGTACGTGGTTTGGATTGCAAGAGTGGAACAGGGTGAAGGATGCGGACACTTTAATTCTGATGATGATGAAAAGGTGAACAGTTGTTGTAATAGTGAGTGCAGGATAGGTGGGATGTAAATGACACTCAGGTATTTCATTTGGCATGCTAATATCCTGTTTCGTAGTGTGTGGAAATGAGATTGGAGGTTTTCCTCTCGGGTGGTAGCTTTGCTCACACCCAATAATAAGAGTGACTGTGTCTCATTCCTTATGGTTTTATCGTTTAATGGTGTAGGGAAATAAAATACAATCCGTGGTACTGTAGGACTTTGTAAATACAAAGTGGAGGAAAACGGAAAACAAGAATGTATAATCATCATCATTATATAACGCAGTTTTCTGGTGAAAGATGTTCATTCGTGTAAGCAGGGGAACAATGATGGTGTAGTTGGAGTGGGATGTTACTTACGGTTGCGTAGCTTAGACTGTTGAAACGTAGCATGAAGCGTGGAACCTTTGAGTGAGCTGAATACTAATTTACCTTGATAGCTTTTACCATCTTTCGAATTCGGAGAACCCCCACGCTACATATGTTACACTCATGTTATAGATCACAGAATGGCTCCAGATTCCTGAATGTTGCTCATTTCTGGCCATAAAGCAAATACGTAGTACACTTTTAAGTACTGCGGTAGAAAGTTTTAGTGTGGCTGTATGGGTGATGACGATGCATAAATCAGACAACGTTCGGATCTAAAATGTTTTTTTATATTTCTTTACCAACAAATATATTATCCGTAAGCGAAAATTAATAGATGAGGTAGTTTGTAATGGAGAAAGAGTTGTGATGGATGTCTCTGAAAGTGAAAGCGACAGACTTATTTATCGTTGTGTAACGGCCA
>JAQIWQ010000810.1:0-13655 GCA_034695825.1 Folsomia inoculata
CAGTAGTCCTTGGGTGGAAGTAACCTGAAACTTTCCCAATTTCAACCAAGGACCTGCCTGTCTGCCATAAGCTATAGCTACCCTTCTCTGGTGGACTTACAACTTTCCCTACGTATTTACGTAGTAGTGGAACAGCTTCAATTCACTGAGCTGTCTTCTTTCTAACACGGTGTGAACGTTGAAGCACGAGAAATTCTATATAGTTGCAGAATTGCAAAGTAGCTAGGAAGATTGGAGAGATTTGATCCCTTGGGTTTTAATAACAAGCAAAGTCCAAGCTTTTGTATCTTGCAAGAAGAAAGCAAGATAACACCCATTGTTGAAGGTTTATAATGTTCTCGGTATAATTTGGGATTATTTCATTGTCTTCAAGCGATTTAAAATTTTCATTCTAAGATTTTCAACTTATGTAAAAGTTGTATTTCTCATTTTGGATAATTCCACTAGAAACTAACTTGACCCTGTTGACAAGTTTGATGACACGTGTCAAATTAATGTCAGTTATTGTCATATTATTATCCACAGCAAGTATAGCAGAGATTTTCCTTTTCTCTAATCTCCTTCAGATTGGTGACATATTAGGGTTTGGTAAACAAATCGATTGTGTTCCGACAGTGATTTGCTTCATTTTTCCTTAACATCTTGTTCCATGCTATTATGATTTTAGAATATAATCACACTGAAGCAAAAACTATGTGACCAACATTCGTTGTAGGTTTAATGGATCATAAAATCTCTCTAATCCAATTTTTATAATCTGATTAAATGTGGGATGTGCTTTGATCTGTTATGCTTTGATTGAGTGATCCATTGGTCAGCAAATCATTTATAATATTGACAAAAAACCAATGCATTCACATCATTAATTCAATTAGACAAGACAAGTCGACATTTTTTTCGTCAATTTAGGGCAAAGGATCTGCGTTGCCTTTCGCTTTTAACGTACTAAATACCATACCACCCTTTACAATAGAAGAGATTGGTTCAAGATTATATAGTTTACTTTATTTAGTGAAGGGGAAAAGGTCCTCCACAACAATCCAACTCACTCAACTAACAACCTTATTCTATTCTTGTATTGTTTATTGATTAATAGGTAGATCCACTCAATTTTATTCAGTCATATATCATCCGTTATGACTTTGCCATTTTTAAATTGCATTTATTAAACAACTCTCAGGTCATGCTTCTCTACATTTCTTTCTGATCCGGATTTACTTCGGTTTGATTTCATGTCTCATTGTATTTACAATTAGGAGAGTTCATTTCATTTGTGAAAGTTTATTATCGAACTAGCTAGGAAATAGATAAATAAAGTGGACAGTCCATCCAACTAATGCATTAATTTGGGAGTTGATTTGTATTTGTATCGCACAGTCCAACTCATCAATTAGGATAAATAAGAACGAAGCAAGAAGAGTGAGATTTGATCTAGGGTCCCTGCCGTGCGGCTTAATGCTCCCTGTATTAAAATAATTGCAAGTAGGTCACTCACTAAACTCAGCTATAAGAACGAAACATATACTTGGGGCAACGAAAAATAAATGACAAAGATGAAAATACCTTGTCGTACTCAAAATAAAAATCCCTTTCTGGTTTTGTAGCTTTCATTTGAATTAGACGTTTCGAAATTTCTGCCTACAACCAAGCAACACAACAATGGGGCTTGTTTTGTTGTTTAGTACAAATTGCATGGCCGGGTTCTTCTTGATTTTTGCATCAGATAAATTTGTCATCTGCCAAAAAGCTACACGATAATTTATTACCTCCATAAATTGAATGAAATGTTGCACTTTATATTTTGTCACGTATTGACAGCTTGTGGTAAAGTGTATTAGAACATCCGAAAAAATAATGCTTGTCTTGTATAGTATGAATGTAGGTATATAAATGTTTAGGATTGTATGTGTAGTGTGTGTACCTAAATAGGGTGGACTGCATTAAACATGAGTGTTTTTACGCTTTTTAATTTTCCTGCGTCCATCCCTCTCTCTCATAATAATATATCCTCTCGTTATGCAGTCATCTTCGCATCAGTGGAAATAAGGGTTAATCAAATTCAGGTTTATTTGATCTGCTTTTTACCGGTCCGTCATGTCCTATGTAAATGTGAGCGGATAGAGTAGATAGGGATATTGTTAAGTATGTAATATCATGTTCTCACTTATCTCATGTCATGTAGTGGTCATCTCATAAAGTAGGACCAATTGCCGTCCTCGCCCATGCATAACATTGTCTTATCACTAATATTGGTTCTACTTACTTCGTTACGTACTACCACATTTTACGTGTATGTACTAATAGCTACCTGACTTTGGCCGATCAATCAAGTGATGAATCGTTGTCCAAATTTCTACTTTTATGCATGCGTGAATAAAATTCTGAATAAAACTTGCGAATGGATTGACAATCGCGACAAAGTAAACTTGAAAAAGAAATAAGTCGGCTGATTACAATTATAGGCCAATTTATCACTACTCAAATAAATGGCAGTTAGTGTGAAGCCATTAAAGTATATTACAAGGAGGATGTCAGATCAAACTTGAACTGCACTGTCAATATTCAGTATGCATTAGAGGGCATTAGAATGTGTTCTACATTTTCTCTAATTTTTTGGCAGTGTCGGTACTAAATAATTGAAAGCTGTTGGCTTCGACGTTAAAAAAATGAGAGTTTAATGAAGCATTAACTCGGACATTGTTTGAGATTCGAATGCAAATGTGTGGTTCTAAAAGTAATACAGTTTTGTACAATAAACTCACTCCCAATTGATTAATGTAATATTGTCTTTTTGTTTGCGTTAGATAGTTACACATAAATACAACATATGTGCGCATTCGGAATTGGGTGAAAATTGGAACCGAATCCTGTGGTTTCTTCGCCTCATGCTCATGACCATGTATATTGTTTGATAACAATCAATATGAAATATAATTGCACCATATGTTTCATGAAGGAACATACATTGTTTCTTGTAAGTGTTAGTGTTAATTACAGAGCGGATAATTAGCAAATGAAGATTGCCTAATTTCAACAAACTGTAACACGAACCGGTACCTATAATAAGATGTTGGCAACTTAACTAAATTGTGATTGTGACTGACTTTGTTTCCCATCTGCTGTAAATTAACCCGTAAACATCCCTCTGCAATAGAGGCGTACTTTGAAAGATTTGAAATGCGGAGATTTAGAATTGTGCTTTAAAATGCATTGTTTTGATGTGAATAAGCTTGTTTATTGTACCGCATGGTATGATCCACCGTGAAACTATGAGCGACTTTGGTAAATTCTTACGGAAACAAAAGCATTTTCTTTGTGATGTCAACGCTGTTTTATGTACATTATCCCGTAAAGTAACCGCTTTTTATGCCCCACGTATGCCAGCGAATTAAACGACAAAAACTTGTCGACCCTGTTGACATATACATTGCTCTGTTTTTAAATTGTTTGGACGGATGAAATCCTTCGATTTAAACGAAAGCAAATGATATCACAATTTGGACCGTTGAATTACATTCTTGTTGGTATAATCTGTTTCAGGACGTGGACACAATCTACCTGTCACACGGTAAGGGGTTTGGGTTAAGTAATGTAGTTTCTTAATGGTCTTAGAGTAATTTGCTCTTGGAATTGTTACAGACTCGAGAGAACTGTGCCTCAACGACTTTGACCACCTCGAACCAAGGCAAGGCCAGAAATTTAATATTTGTACTTGTAATTTATATCATCAAAATTTGTGAGTAAGCTATTTTAATTAAACCTCATATGTATGATTGCATGATTATGATTTATTACACCTGACATATGTATCCAGAATCATGGCCTGTGTTCATATTATCAGGTTCAACTTCTCATTCATAAAGCAAAGCTAGGATATTTGATGTTATCTATATCTTTCTGCATGAGAAAGCAATTAATAGTGATGACATTTAGTTTTAATGAGCACACGATTAAAAAGTGCATTTGCACCTCGTATTATGCCCTAGCCCTATTTAATTGTCCATTTTAATGGAGTAATGCAGAGATGTAACCCAATGTTACATTCTAATTTTAATAACTATATAACCTTGATTTTTTGTGATGTTATTGTGTAAGGGAATTATTGTATTATCTCAGGCTCGGGATTAGAGGGATTCGTAAATGAATTAATGAATTACGTTGAGCAGCCGCAAAAAGAATAGTACCCGTACGTTTAGGTAATGAAATCAGTGTGCAGTTACAAAATCTACAGATTGAAAATTGGGTGTTATTTATTAACAACCATTATCTGAATTTTGATGAAAAAAGGCGGAATAACTTGTATGCATATACGGTAGCGAAATGAAAGCTAATTTATCGCTCGTAACATTGATCATTAACTTCCAATTACCATTACAAAATGAGAAATGAATGAAATTGATACTACTTACCTCTATCCTATAGGTATACTATTGTTTTCGTGTATGCATGCATATTGCAGAAAACGGCGGTCAGATATTAGTTAACTCTATCAGTTCTTTAACTAACACTAATTTGAGAAGCAGCCAGTAATTTCGTTGTAAAGAAATTACCATTATCAGGAATACATTGACAGATAAACAGAAGAGTTTCTTTAGTCTTCTTTGCGTATAGGGCGGTTTTGTGATAATAATTGTGATAATAATCCACCTGCCAAGTTAATTTCACTATTTTGCAATTCTCGTAACAATTCATTCTTGAATTTGCATCATGCAGATTTGATCTTGTGATTTGAATCCATGTTAAAATTTATTCAATTGTATCCAAAATTGGCTTGTGAGTTTTTATGCAATTGTTTGTTGCATTTGCAATAAAATATATGCAACATGCAGTGTGTAGTGATGTAATGCAATAATAAATGCGCTTTTTAAGTGTGACCCTTTATTGGGTACATTTGTGCACAATTTTATTACATAAAAAATGTAACCTCCACTAACAATAGTGATACATATTCAACCCATTGACTGTTGTTCCTACAATTTGCTATTTTTTTGCAGAGACCTAACGCCCATACTCAGCGCCCTGGAGGTGAGTATGAATGAATCCCATAAATAAGTGAAGGTATTTGGTATTTTTATAGTTGACCTTTCTTATTGCAGTACAACGCTTGGTTCAAGTCTTTGAAAGGCAGCCATGTAAAACTATCAAACGAAGCAATGGAAAAATTTCTTCACGTTGTTCGAAAATCTTTGACTATTGAAGAACTTCACTTTGAAAACATTGGAGCCAAAACGTAAGTGCGAAAGTTTTGTTAACAATTTGCTGTGATGCTAATGTGACTGAAAGGAATTTTGGAAACTAAATTTACGAGTCTAAAATTCAAGTTGAGATCATAATCTTGTTATCATAATGTTGATGATAAATTGTATAAAAAGCGAGAAGTTTGATGAACCGCAGAGTAGCTGAAGCAGAAAAACACAACTGTCAAACTTAAAATTTTTCTTTAAAATATATTGCGCATAAAAATTCAACCCGATAATATCTACAATTGCAAAATTGATAGGTTATGGTACTTTGAAACCTTGAGACAAAAGCCATGCCGTCAATATCTTCTCATCTTCTTGAGATTTTGGCGTGATCGAAATTCAGTCATGGTCTACTTTACTTTCTCATTTCACTATTATACCTTTTACCATCTAAATTGCTTATAGATGTTGTCGACGAGACTTACGAAAATAAAAATTTCACATTCTTTACTTAGCTAATGACTAATTGAGATAAGGAAGATGTGCCAAGTCTTAAATTTTAAATAAATAAGTTTTTATCAGTTTTACCTTCTTGAGTTTAATATTGGACCAGAGGAAATATAAAACTCATAGCTAGAGATGATACCTTTGCACAATTAGTAAGAAGCATTAAAGGTATAAAAACTATGATGAAATTTATGATGCAGCAATGTACGAGCTATTAAGAATCAATTTTCTAAATTTATCAAACATTCTCTATCTGTATTGAGTTCAAGAAGAATGGTTGGTTTTTATTGGATCTTAAGTAATATTTTTCCAACGTTATGATTTCATTTCATGGTAATTTGGGCAAAGTTGGTCGAGTCGAGTCAGCTTAAGCTTTTCATTTTTATTTTTGCTCATCTATTTGTAGCAGTTGTTGAAACGTCTTCAAGTCATTACGTTGTGCTGTTTGTTACTTTTATACTTTGGTGTTTAGTTTTATACTTTTGTGTTACGATTAAGAATTATTGTGTGAAAGTGGGTTTTGGAAAATTGTAAAACTTTGAAATTCCTTTATGTTGAAAAAACATTAGGGCAGAATTGTTTTGTGAGCAATGGTTCCGAAATCAGATCAAATGTTTGATAAATTATGTCAAGTTATCCGTGATGCACATTCGCAACAAACCTACTTTCTGCTGTAAGTCATGCATAATGAAAACAATCCCAGTTGGTGTGTTTTATTATAATTTCAGTACTCACGCAATGTGATTAAAAGATAGTTTTCCGGAATTCGGTCAGTAGGCGACGATTTCCTTTCGAATCTCTTAATTGTTTGTGAATGTGAAACCCAACTCGTGTCACATTGTACCCTATGCACGTAATACATTGCTTAAGCTAGAACTTGTCCGTGGGATCTTTTTTCATCGTTGCATCGTCTTGATATGCTGTGGTCGGTTCTTTATGTCTTGCAACTACATATCTGCTCAAATGTGATGAATTTATTACTCGCATCAGTCTTTCCATTGTTTTTATTACAAAGTACAAAATTACTTTATAATTCAAAGGTTGGTTCAGGCATTTCAAGTTTCATCTCACGCCAAGGAGCATTCGTTTTATTATTTACCATAAAAATTTCACGCTTGAAGCCCCAAACGGAAGTGCGAGAGTTGAGTAAAAAGACAATAAAGTTGGTTAATCTCATGAAATGCGTGTTTTGCAAATTGCACTTTTTTCTTTGTTGTCATTCGCACGAGTAACGTGTAAATTACAGGAGTTATTGAACATTTCTCAAATTTATTAATGTTTGACTCAACAGTAACAAATTTATTTCGAGGTGCAATCCGAAGATTAAGACGTGTTCTGATTAAAATTTCTGTTCATCGTGTTAATTGACTAAGAATTTCAATTTAAGTAATTCAGTACAAACTGGTAAATTGAGTTGTATTTGATAGATAGTCTTGGAATTTTGTTAATATTATGTTTTCTTTGCAGCGACTTTGCTCAGAAGTTATCAGCAGCCCTAAGCCAAAATTCGAATAGTCAAGTGCATTCGCTGAACCTCTCACACAACATGATTGAAGATAAAGGTAAGTGTCGTTATTTACCCTTGAACAATTATTACAATGACCAGCAACAGATCGGTCGACGGTCATACTGCCGTCGTTGTCAAATTAATTGAAAGAATTTTGGTATAGCGTGTTTTTTTATAAATTTCATAACTTTGTGGCTTTGTGGTCAGTTTCTATTTGGTTTTGCCCACATTAGGCTATACAATAGCATCTTCTTTCACTCACATCATTGCATGAATTGTTAATTTTAATTAAACTGAACTTTATATTTGCAGGTGCTATTCACCTAAGCAATCCCCTGGCAAAACTGTGTCGAGGTCCAGTGTTGTTGAACTTGTCGCAATGTGGCTTGTCGGCCAAAGGAGGTAATGAGACCTCAAACCCCAATATTATCGAAAGTGTGGTCATTATTAAGTTTATTTCAGTTGCTCAACTCGCTCACGCCCTCGCCCTCAACCGATGTGCTCCCAACAGCTTGACCACACTTAACCTGGCCGGAAACTCTTTGAAGGATGACATCAACGTAATTCTGATCAATTAGTTATTAAATGGAATTTGTTTAACTAAATGTTTCTATTTTATTTTCAGAATCTATGCAACTTCCTGGCTCAACCAAACAGCATAACCTTCCTTGATCTCTCTCAGACGGACTGTAACCTTGAAACAGTGAGTATTTCGATCAAGATGTGT
Source organism: Folsomia inoculata (assembly GCA_034695825.1). Lineage (NCBI taxonomy): Eukaryota > Metazoa > Arthropoda > Collembola > Entomobryomorpha > Isotomidae > Folsomia > Folsomia inoculata. The sequence goes on from JAQIWQ010000810.1 coordinate 7,925, forward strand.
TTTATGCGGTCATATGTGGTTTACAAATAAGTACTAATTTTTTGTACCTTCAAGGTATTCGGAGCTCTACTCAGAGGATGTACATCGCACCTTGCTCACCTGAATTTATCTCGGAATAATTTTTCAACAAAGAAAGGGAAAGAAATGCCCCCTTCTTTTAAACAATTTGGTATTCCACTTTAATCTACTTTAAGTAATATTATACTAAAGCAAATTGTATTATTGGGTCCAAATCAAGTCCAGGTTCTCTTTAGAATGTTGATGTTGTATTCATCTTGTACATGATATGCTGCTAAAATACGTATTAATAACGTGCAATTTGTTTATTACAGTTACGAGTAATCTGGCTTTGAAGAATTTAGCTTTGTCCTCGTGTAAATTGTCGTTGGAAGCATTAAAGTAAGCTTGTGTAATGAAATAATCACGTTAAATTTATTACTTTAAAATATGTCTATAGCTTACTATAGTCAGATAAAATTATACAAATGAAAGTAGCAGTAATCCTATTATTCATTGTGTTTCGGATAGCATTTACTTTGAGTTGGTTTAAATGTTTAGTCAAGATGATAAATTATAATAATTCGTTGACAGATTTTTGGGAGCTATATGAAATAACAATAGTTTAAGTGTTTGACTTATTTTGTAATTTCAGACAACTTTTACTCGGCTTAGCGTGCAACGAAAATACTGCCGAATTAGAAGTAAGGAATATTTACATGTTACGCCAAACAATGTACAGATAAAACAAAGTATTTTTTTGCAGTTGGACATCAGCAGCAATAACTTGGGACAGCTTGGGGCTCATGTTTTGGAATCCTGTCTGCATGGAATAAAATGCCTCGCAAGCCTCGATATTAGTGATAACAGTGAGTTGTTTGTGCAATTTGTCAAGCAGATGTGCTAAATTCTAAGATTGGGGATATAATATAAGATTTGGGGTTCAAATAATTTTAACTCTAATCTGACTTCAACTTCTATCGGTCAAATTACAATCTGACATTCTAATATTTATCCTAGCATTATGAATTGGGTTGGAAGAATTGTTTTAAAAAGTTTTTTTTTGTAATTGTTGATTTCAACATAACATGATTTTTGAATATATTGGACAGAATCAAGTAAATTAAAATCCATTCAAGTCATTTAGTTTTGTTGAAAGATTTCACCAGTGAGACTTTGTTCATTTGATAGGAATGAAATGCGATTACCGTGATGTAATTTGATTTTAACTAATTATTCCAAAAACTCATTACTACTCAGATTTGGACGGGGACCTGGCTGGAGTTGTGGCAGCAGCGAGTAAAAACAAATCACTCAAACACATAAATCTGGGTAGGTTCATAATGTTCATTCATAATGTAGCAAATAATTTTCTGAACAGATAGAAGTTAATTAGACATTGCATGCTCCTTTCCGTGCAATTCAACGCGTCGTCTATTCTTGTCCGGCATATTTTTATTATTCAAGTTAGAGTTGAGCTTGTCTTTGATTTCCTTGGTATACTTTGAGAGAAAGTACTGTGACTCCCCAGATGCCAAAATCTTCACACAATCAAAGTAGAGTCTAGCGAACCATTTCAGGTGGTACGCCACAATCAGGGAGACGCCATAAAGTTCAAGAGAAAAAGCAAGGTCTGGTCGCATGATGTGCCCCTTCTCTCACTCATCTCTAATCTTCCGATTCTTCATCTTCCGGATTTTCCCTTTGGTTTTGTAGTTTTTCACAGTATGCCCTCCCACAGATTTTTCGCAACTTCTTTTAAATCCTCGAATTTTGTGAATCCGATCGAAATATCCACAAGGACACCATTCTTGTCCACCCAAGGGATAGCGTAAACGTTCATCATGATCACTTTCGGGGTCCTCTTTTTTCATTTTTTTGAGGAAGAAGGCCCCATCTCTTTACTAGATGCCATTTTTTAAAATATTCAGAAATCTTTAACAAGTAAAGTTTAGAGAATTTCAGAGATTACTTGAAAAATTGTGATAGCACAAAACTGATGCTGGATAGTGTTTGAGGGACGCTTGTTTGTCTGCTTATCAAAACGAGTTTTGCAATAAACAAGTCTGAACTGGGTTTGTGATAGATTGTGTGTGTTACAATATTATTGACCAAATACAGGTCGGAATTTACAGTCTACCAAAGTCAAGCACGTTTCTCAAGTCATGGACGCAATAGTGCAGATGCTCCAGGTTTGTTTCATGATTAAAATTTCATTTTTAGTGACTAATTTTTCTGATTTGAAAATTATTGTAGGAAGATGATTGTGTTCTTCAAACCATTTCTCTAGCCGATTCAAAATTGAAGGGGGAACTTTTCGGAGTCATTAGTAAGATTTATTCTTTCGATCACGAATACGATTTAAACTATAACGTTCGACTCATGTGGGTAGTAATAATGAAAATAAGAGATGAAATTGGCCGATAATAAAGGTGATGCGCCGTTTGTCATCTCTTTGTTCCATTTACCATTCCTCTTTGGTTAAAATTTCAAACAGGGTCAGTTTTGAAAAATTTGACACCGATTATTCACATTTTCTCCCAATGACTCGGGCGTGCATGACTTTATTTTAATAGCGTGTTTCTTGCATATTTTTCAGATGCAATTGGAAGTAATCAAACATTGCAAAACATTGATATCAGGTGAGTCATTAATGGGTTCAACATTTCTGAGTTTAATTAAGTGGTCTTTTAAGAATGCTTCCCGTCATATGTTTTGTGTGAAGTCTTGAGTTTTCGTGTTGAATTTATGTTGACCGTGTGAAATAGAATTTTTATTTGACGCATTTCTTACCGTCAACCGTTTTCCGTAATTTAATTTATATTAATGATGAAGCAGATATGGCGCAAAATATTAGCACGATGTGTACTTATCTTGTTGCACACCCATGAAGAATAAATCGGGAGACTTGCATTAGATTGTAGGGGAATAAATGTACCGACCGTGCAGTTTGTAGTAGGTTATAATATTTTCTGTTTTTTTACAGCGGAAACCAAATAGGAGACAATGGTATGCCAATTTCTAACGTTGTACTTCATTGGGTATATGCCTTAAATTTTTGCTTCATCCTTTAACTAGGAGCCCGACTTTTAGCCAAAGCTTTGCAAATCAACTCGAAACTTCGATGTATCACTTACGACCGGAATAACATAACCTTGCAGGGATTCTCTGACATCGCGATGGCCCTTGAGAGGTAACTAAAATATTTATTTGAAATTTTGAAGTTCCCATCCCTATGTCCCTATTTGTATTATAATGGTATAAAACTAATAATTGTAAATAATGCCTGAACATTACCATAATTATAATTAGCATAGAACGTGCAAAATTTTGCTGTTTCCGATAAGAAATCTTGGGTTTATCTTTGTCATATTCTTTATGAATTAGCTAAGTTAATTTTCTCAAAGTACCTACACCCAAGCAGTTTTGGTAAATATGTCAATATTACATTCTCACATCATTTTACCTACTTGTCATTGTGCTATTTCTGAGACTTCGCCGCAACAAAACTTACTGTACCTATAAAATAAAACAAGAATAGTATGTTTCATTTTATCTTGAAGATTTTAACAAGCAAGAATTACTTTATAAATGGTTTGCTGCTCTTGTAGATTATTTAAGTAGATTGTCTATTGCGTAATCTTCTAAAGACGATAACGTAATAACTAACTAACGAGCGAACAATGCAAGTAAATTGCACTGTTGTTTGCTTAGCATACGTGTATGTGTGTTAAAAATCAAAAGTTAAGCAGGCTGCTTAGCCGTTTCCTTTGTTTTCTTTGCTCTTGTCTCATTGTTGATCTTTTGTTGGGTTACTAAACTAGTTTCTACTTCGGTCTTGTCGTGAGTGTTATTAGTTCGCTTTAACTTCTTGGTCGTCGTGAGTAATTCACATTTAATTTGGTCGGCATTAGCTCGCATTATTATTTGCTTGAAGGAACTGTACGAAAATCCATGTGAGCCACAAATGTGCAACTACTAATCAAGTCAGGTAGTGAAAATGTTGATTTTCAACACTAGGCTTTTATGCAAATCTTGGAGCATTGAATTTGTGTATATTGTCAGTATTTTGTTGGAGTCTTTAGCAGGCTGGCCTTGCTTTTGTGGTTTGTTTTATATTCTTGTGAGAATGACAAACTTTTTCAACACTTGAGTGCTTGTTACTTCATGTGGCTTTGTGATTTTCGAATGCAAAGTGTGATTTAAATCTCATCTTAAACACCATAATAATTCGTCTCGAGTTGCAAGTTTACTTCAGCATCCTCTCCCTTTCTGCGAAGTGAGATTTGATTGTCATTGTCACAATTTGCCACAACAAATATTGAAGACAAGTCAGAAGTAGCAGGATTTAGAGGAAGTTGATGAAAATTATGCAGAATAGAATACCATGATCAATGTCAATGAAACTTGCGTTCATATCATAGAGTTATAAAAAAACGTTGGACAGAAGTTAAAATCTTAAAACTAAACGTCACATAATTGTAATATGTTCGTTAATTTGTCTATATACATGCAGATTAGCAAATTAATCACTAACTCTTATAATAAAATGTACACAGTCTTATCGTTGTTTCTTCTTTCTATTTTACAGCAACATGAGCGTCCGATATCTACCATTTCCAGGTGAGGGTGCGAGTTACGGTTTAAGATCCATATTGAATTGTTGATGATGTTAACATTTGGTCAACAAGAATCTATTTATTTATTTAATAAATAAACTACCCTATTTCCAGTGCATGACGCTCTTCCGTGTATGAAAATGTCGGGAGAAAAGACAGAATCTGTGATGAAGCGTATACAAGACTTGATTTACAGAAATTCACAGCCAAAAACAAAAGGCCAAAATCATGCTTTCCGACTGCAACAGGTTTGTTTTGTTAATATTCTTCTATAAATTACAAGCGTTTTGTCAAGATTCTAATTCTTTCCATCCAATTGATTAAAATTAGTTCAATAGAAATAGAACAAATACAAATGCACTATCAGAGCGTAGATAAACGACATGAGTCGATCTTGCCTGACAACTGTGCTTTCGGATTGAGCGTGTCAAATTTTATGGATTTCTTTTGACGTTGCTTTCGAAATATTTTGTAAACGGCTTAAAATGTTTCGACAGTAAACCAATTCCAACACAAATTATATCAGTATATATTTCAAACACTGTTTACAATAGAAGTTGACATGAGACACGTATTCAGGGTAGACACTATATCATCATTTCTTTGTTTAAGACAACCAAAAGCTGAGACAGATTTAGGATTAGTCATGGACTTCTCAAGACTAAAAAAGTGTGAACTGAATTAGCTACTGTCCATGCTGCACAACATTATAACGCGACATTTTTAGTGGTCCCAAAAAATATTAACGCTACATTCGCATCAGTACTTGTTTGACACTAGTAGATAAGACAGGACGTGCTTTTTATTCTCTCTTTGTCTACATTCAACCAGTAGTCAGAGTCGTGAATTGTTGTGAAAAGTTGTTTTAGTTTGTGTTTTTTAACAATTCTGATTCTAAGTAGTAGAGCAGTTCATCATTTTTTACATTGCTTTATCTTTTTATATCAATTTAGGGCTTCCTCTTGAGTTCTGCACAACAAACGGTGGATAGATTGATAAGTCAAACTCATGATGGTGTCAAACTACTAAAGAAAAATGAACAGAATTCACCCTCTTCCGACAGCAATTATACGGATGTTATCAATCATGCTGAAAACCTAATCCAGGATTCCGAG
>JAQIWQ010000811.1:0-13641 GCA_034695825.1 Folsomia inoculata
TCTCTGCAAACAAATTGAACATGTTTAAGACCTTGTTTAACTCCATTAGTAATGCTATCGGGCTGAAAGAGTCCAAAGCGGTGTCCCTTTCGTTTGAAGAGGCACGAGCAAGAAGTAATTTTTTATATTTTAAATTTTTATCGAGATTGTATTTGCATTGTTTCGTGCATTTTTAGTCACCGATGCGGAATACCGACGTCTCCATGATGCCTTTAAGCGCGTCGTTACTCAGAATAGCCATATGTCAAAACAGGCCTTCTTTCGGGAAGTGCTTGGTGATCTGTTCCCTGTGGATATTGCCGAGGTAAATTGTCATTTTTATTATGGGCCTAAATAAGGTTTTAGTTTGCCATAATTTAGTGTTGAATCATTGCAGTTTTTATATTTGACATGCGGTGGCAATTCGAAAGGAATTCTATTCAAAGATCTGGTCAGTGCATTAGTTGTACTAACGAAAGGAACTTATGAGGAGAAAGTCAGATGTAAGAATGTTCGTTAATCACTTTATTCCATTGTCAATGGTAAATAAATTGTTTTTTTATAGTTATTTTCTCCTTCTATGCCGGTGATCAAAATGTCATTCACAGAGAAGACTTTTTGCGAATCCTCACCGAAGTTGAAGGGTATCCCATCCGTGACAACATTCATCGTCTTTTTTGTTATGTTAGTAATAATTTATTTGATGCTTTTGAACTAAAATCCTGTATTGCACTGCTAATTTTTTTTCAATTTTCAGGGAACTTCCGTGGAATTTGATGTGTTTACAAGATGGATTACAGAAAATGGAAATGCAACGTCAATCTCAAGCTGGTTGATAGGAGCCGACAACTATTGCCCTTCTGTTCCGCTTTCAAATGGGTTTGGTAGTAACGGGTTCCATTTGTCGGATGACCACGAAACTCCCACTTTCTATCAAACATTAGCCGGAGTAACGCATTGTATGCTTCAAAAACACTGATTACTGGATTGTATTGAAATTTATAAATTGATACTTGTCATTTCAGTGGAAGAGGAAGACATAATAGAGCTGGAAAAACGATATTGGCAACTTCAAGCATGTTCTCGTTCGGGAAAGATGGACGTAAACACTATGCTTCCATTAGTTTGTCCTCCGGTGCCCGAGTCAATTATCCAGGGCCTGTTCGATGCTTTTGATGAGAACCGTGATGGCCACATTGATTTTAAAGAAATGGCTTGTGGCATTTCAGCCGCTGCTCGTGGCCCTTTAATTGAGCGACAAAAATGTACGTTATTTAACAAATTGAGAGCAGAAATTTGAACAAATTTACTGCAATACTATTTTTGTAGTTTGCTTCAAAATGTTTGATCAAGACAAGGACGCCTTGTTATCTCATGCTGAGCTTGAGAAAATGGTGACTGTGATGAAATCCGTGCTAATCGAACATTTGTCAGAAAATCCAAAGGATGAGGTAGTCGCCGTATTGACAAAAGAAGATGGAACAATTGTGAAACAACTACTGGAAACTGCAACATCTTCTACGGGAATTACACTGGAAGAGTATTTAGTCTGGTCATTATCAAATCCACTTCCAGAAGTGTTTTTAACTTTAATTTATCAGGTGGAATACATTTAATGGCATTTTCAGGATGTTAAACATTTGAGTTAATGGTACATTTGTTGGTTAGGTTTGTCAAGTGGTTTTGGGTTTGAAGCCGTTAGATCCCTTGGAAGAATATGAAATAGTTACATCTTGGTTGTTGCGTGAGGAGAAACGAGGTCTTCAAGAAGGCCAGACATGGTATTTGATTTCAATGGATTGGTGGAACAGCTGGCTGAACTACACCAGTCCAAATCCCCCAGCGATGAGTAATAGTGATTCGGGGGTTGGGTCAATGTAAGTTTTGTTGTAGTAAACAAACTGTGTTTGCAAATTTGTTATTTTCTTTATAGTGTTGGAAGCGGTGGTGCTAATGAAATATCAGCGTCAACAGAAAGTAGAAACAGTTCAGGAAGGAGTAGCGGAGGTTCACGAAATTGTTGGTCATTCAAAAAATCGAACGTCGACAATTCTTCAGTGGCTATGGACGTCAGTCAGAATGTTGTCGTAACTGCAATCAGTGCTATTGGAAAGGGTGAACCGAAATGTAAGTTATGTCGTATTCGAAGAGATGTTTGTCATAACCGCTTTGTTTAAGCAACGATATGAATATCTTTAGACGCAGAAAGCCAAGGAGATGTTGTAGGTGTTATTAGTTCATCCCATGCTAAATCAAGTGCCAGTTCCTTATCCCTTGCCACCCTTGACAGTTCTCGGTATGATGGGAGTTTCTACATAGTTCCATGAGTTGCACGTAAACACTGTTATTGTTACTTCTATCCAATAGATCCACCTGTAGTAGTTCTCCTAGCCCAATAAATTCTCCTGAATGTGTTCGTCGACAGCTGAATGGATCTCGATCTCACCACCGTCCTGGAATCAGTGGTCGAAGAAGGAAACCGGGTGCAATGGACAATTCTCAGTTGCTTTTGGTAGTTCAACCGAATTTATCTCGGATACCGTCCATTACGAATGAAGGAGGAAGACTTCGAAGGGATTTAATGGAAGGAAGAGATTTCAAAATTCTTCCAAAAAGTTTATGGAATGCCCTACAACAATGGTATGGTGTGGGCGTGGCTCTTCCTCGCCAGGTAATAATGCTATATCTTAGTTTAACTTTGTAAGTTTTTGTCCTTACGTGTTTAACCATCCTTTTGTTAACAAGGTAATCGCTACTGAGAAAGATTTAGAGCTGGAGCTACACCCACTAATTGTACTCCTGTACCGTCATCAAGTTATGAATGTACCCAATTCTAAACCATCAATGCCATCTAATGCCTCACCTTGGGCGGGCATGGCAGGTGCTTATGGTGCTGCACTTCCGTAAGTCATTCGTTCCCTTTACAATATTCCATTGACTAATGCATTTACTTTTCAGTTATAGTATAAATCGCTAAATAAGAGTTAATGACCTTTTTACATGACCCTTCTAGAACTGCCCTCAGCTCCACTATGTCCTATGTTCAAAATCATAACTTGATGCCACCAAAAAGGTACCTTGTCTCAATAAATAACACAAACACATTAACCATTCTGAAATGTTGTACATATTTATGTTTTTCAGAGTTTTGTCATTCACTGCCGCGTTCAGTAGAACGGCTGGTCTTGTCACCGTTTGTGAAACTATTTTCAAAGCTCTTAATATGAACCCGGAAAACACTCGACTTGATCTTCTCACTCCGGATGATCTCTCATTCTGTTTGGTGTTGGAAGATGACAAACAAACTATGGAGGAAGCTGGAATTGGTGATAAAGCTAACATTTTGATTGAAACAAGGAACAAAGATCAAACCTGGCCAGAAGAAATTGGGTCCCTGGCTATGAGCAATAGTTCTGATGCATTTCGAACGAGAAGCAGAGCATTATCTGTTATGAACATTGAAAAAGGGTTGACGGGACTCAACAACTTGGGAAATACATGCTTTATGAATTCGGCTCTTCAATGTGTCTCCAACAGTAGACCCTTGACTCTGTACTTCCTTAGTAAATTGCACATGTACGAATTGAATCGGACAAACCCTATTGGAATGAAAGGTCATATTGCCAAAAGATATGGAGACTTGATTCAAGAACTTTGGAGTGGAACGGTGAAATCAATTGCCCCATTGAAACTTCGTGTAAGTTCTTTAATTTTATATAATTATCTCCAAATTCGCAAGTTTTTATTACGCTAAAAAATTATAGTGGACGATTGGAAAGTATGCTCCAAGATTCAGTGGATTCAACCAAAATGACGCCCAAGAATTGTTAGCATTTCTTCTAGATGGGCTTCACGAGGACTTGAACCGTGTCACTGAAAAGCCCTATGTTGAACTAAAAGACAGTAACAATCGCCCAGACCTCGTCTGCGCTCAGGAAGCTTGGGAAAATCATTTACTTCGAAATAAGAGTATTGTGGTTGATTTGTTTCATGGACAGTTGAAATCTAGTGTTCGATGTCGTCAATGCAACACTGAAAGTACCCGATTTGATCCTTTCAACTATTTAACCCTCCCACTTCCTATGGAAAGCTACATTTTATGTGACATTGTTGGTAGGTTGGAATTATGTGAATCACAAATCATTAAAATCATAGATTTATATTTATACTACTAATTTTTAGTCGTTCGAGACAACGGATCTGTTCCTGTTCGTTATGGTATTTTAGCTGGAATTGATGACCGAATTAGTCACGTGAAAACTCAGTTGTCCGAACTGACTGCTTCTGACTCTAACAATTCATCACTGCCTCTAATACCTTCAGAAAATTTGGTTCTCACCGAAATTCGGAACTCTAGGTTCCTCCACGTTTTCTCTGACAATCAAAGAGTGAAAGGAGCTTTTAGTAGCCGACCCATTTACGCCTACGAAGTTAATATTCCTAGAGAAGGTGAAGGGTCCATCCCAGTAAACAAGCGTGAGACAGATCAACAAATCAAGAGAATTCTCACATCAGCAAAAAATGCAAATTCTTCAAATTCCTTGAAACCACCACCCGAACAAAGTAATCCTGCTTCTGGGCCCTCCCATTCTAGACAAAGTAGCTACTCTAGTTGTGGAAGCATGCAAACATCCTATAATGAATCATATAACAGCTCATTTGACGATAACTTTATTGCGGTTGTGCATCGAAAAATTCTACGCCAAGAAACGTATTTCTTGGCATCGCAAAAAGCTTCTCCGGTTCTTTTTGGAATGCCGTTAATTGTTCCATATACTGAAGGAATGACACATTTGGAACTGTATAAGCGTGTGTGGAGTTTGGTGGCTAGGCTGGTTAGTCCATTGCCTCCGTCTGAAGGCCCAAATATCTCGAATCACGCGTATGACTGGTATGATGACAATGGTCAACTTTTTCTTCAATATCTGGTTAACATTTACAATACGATATTATTTGCAGCGATGACAGCCTTGGATATGAATATCCATTCGCTCTCCGTATTGTTGCTCGAAATATTGAAACCATTTGTGGAAGATGCGAGTGGTACAAGTTTTGCCGTGGATGCACAATTGCCTGCTTAGAGAACGAAAAGCTGGAGAAACTCAATTCATCAAAGATATGTCTAGTTATTGACTGGGATCCAACGGCTCTTCATCTTCGCTATCAAATGACTCAAGAATTTGAACATATTGAACACTGGAGTTTGCCAGACACAGTTAAAAGACTTTCGGAAAGTGTTGCTCTCTACTCGTGTCTGGAATCTTATACGAAAGAAGAGGAACTTAGTGAAGATGAAAAGTACATGTGCGCGAAATGTGGGACTTTGCAACTGGCTACTAAGAAACTTCAGATTTGGCGTCTTCCACCAGTTTTGGTATTAAAGAGATTACTTGAAATATTCAGTTACAAATTTCCATTATTTTTTCAATTTATCCGCGTGTGCTGATGTTACATTAATTATTTGCAGATAGTTCACTTTAAACGATTCCAACATGTGCAAGGCCGTTGGGTTAAAAGTCATAAAGCTGTGGATTTTCCGTTCAGCAATTTAAATCTTACGAAGTATTTAGCAGATGTTCCCAGAAGAACTGCTGAATGTGGACAGAATTTGAAAAATTCTCTTGATCCAGAAGATAAAGACCTGCATCCTCTTCAAGATTTTCATCAACATAGATTATCAGATGACGCAAACCCTTTCAAATTGGATTATCGACTATATGCTATTGTGGTGAGTAAACATGCGGTACCTTATTTTAGGGCTAGGCTTTACTTAGCTTTTTATGAATTTTTCTTTTAATAGTGTCACAATGGAATTATGGGAGGAGGTCACTATCTAGCATATGCAAAGAACTTGAATGGAAAGTGGTATTGTTTTAATGACAGTAGCTGCCGGGTAATGATTGTTTCAAGTCCAATAATTATATCCTGGTTATGAGTTTAAAAATCTAAAATTACTCAAATTCTGTTATTTACTTCTTAAGGAGGTAACCGAAGATCAAATCGAAACGAGCTCGGCATACATGCTCTTTTATGAACGCATTGGAGTAAGTTCTGAAGCATATTTACCTCGTATCGACCCCAAAGCAGTTCCAATTGTTACGGACGATGAACTTGAAGCAGAAGAAAATGACATGAAGAAAATATGCATTGCCTTCTAATCGAAACAACTTGACCACCGTGAATGTTCATCATCACAACATAAACATTCCAAAAATAGATTAGTGACGCTACTAGCTATCAGACGCGACAAGAGTCCATATAATATGATCATCTTCGTCGAGTAGTAATTCCCTCTAAATTTCGATGTGTTTTTGAATCTTTCAAACCAGAGGTAATGAGGTACCTTAATATATATCCACGAGACAAATTATGATTTAAAATCTATTGTGGCTCAATGTGTACAAAGTATAGAGTTTAAATATTTTGCAAACCTGGTCATAGTTTTTTCACTTTTCTTCATATTCTTTTTCGCAATTGACGTAATATCGCAATTGACGTAATACCGCAAATGTTTTCTTCTTGTAATAATGTCAGTGATATGATTCTAAGCTTATAGGAACTATACTGGAGAGCTTATTATTTGACCTTTTGTCCTTCTTTAGGTTATTGTTTTCTAAGTTGGCAGTATTTGAAACATAGTAGAAAGCATGAGCAAATGCTATCAAAGACTATTATTCGTTATAACTTTATTCAACAAAGTATTTATGTGAATGATGATTTTGGAAGTTGAGAATTGTTAATGGGATTGTAGTCTTAAAAGTAGTAGAATGAAGATCCTCAGAGCTATATGTCACTGTCTGTATTTTTTTTATAAAATTTCCTATCTGTGATTAGTTAAATATTTAGCGATTACAGTCCTCCTTTGGAATATCGTTAAACATTTATACAAGATAAACAAAGATATACTAGTAATGGTTTACGAGATTACCTACAGTATAACATTTAGTTCGTATACCTCTTTAAAACAGAATATTTTGAATTAATTTAATGTACAGAATAAGAGAAATCTCAACCGGTATGCGTAATACGAAAAGAATGAATCCAGATACTCGAGTAACGATAATCAATCAAGTAAAACTTTAGTCTTTGTTGTCAGTCAAGTAACGAATGTAATAGTAGTAGCTAAATTTAATCAAGTTTGATTTGCTAGTCGTATTACTTACAAGAATTGAAACGAATGCAGGCTCCTATATATTACGAAACTTAATTTATTACTGTATTTCATATTATTTCGAGTGACCTGTTTTGTGCGTTCCATTTTTGAGCTGAATCAATCAATCTCAAATTACAAAATAGTTAAAGTGCAACAAAGATTTGACTAAAAGGAATGAATGTGTTTATAAACGTTAAGACAAGCTGAAAAATATGGTGTACTTTATTATATGACAATTTTAAAGGAAAGCGTTATTGTCTATTTTTGAATTGTACACTGTAAATATACCTCGCATGAAAAATGTATTTGGATATTATGCTTACGAATACGAATGTCCTTTGTAAGATGGAAGAAGGATTACAAATTTTGTGCCATTAATTATAATTCTTTGAAACCCGATTTGCTTTGGTGATAACTAATTATCCTTCAGTCCCCACTTTGTACTCCAAAATGTATTCAAATGCAAACACTTTATCAACCAACCAATTACAATCCAATTTGTACAAATTCAATGAAATCCAATCATTTGTAAAACTTTTAGTATTTTAAGAAATAGTTACAAGATATTTAAAACCTATGTAATCTCCGTAGCTTGCTGCAAAATATAAGAAGTATATATACACGTTTAATGTTATAAAACATTACTGGAAGTGTGGAGCCAAAAAATATTAGCTTATTTTATTTCATAAGTTTAATAATATCTACCGTAATGATTTGCTTAATGTTTGCCATTAATGAATTACTTTATTCTTGTAGTCTAAATTTTAATAGAATAGAATCAAAGATGTCTAAGATATAGTTAAGGTATAAAATAGAGAGAAATCAAAGAATGTATAACCAAACCAAAAACTCTTTGTCGCACATGGGGTTGGCGTGGCGTATGTATGTGCCAGTTATAAAGACTCCCAATCTTTTTTTATTGAATACATCATGTGAATTCAACACAAGGTGATGCTTATGTGAATCATCATAATTAACGATGAGAGCAATTATATATAAACTCTGGTCTGGATTTAAACTGGAGAATAAAGTTTAAATATTATACTAACGTGGAGTTCTCTAAATAAGTTTTTTCCTGCGAAGGGATTGATTGGAAGTTGTGAGTAATGTTTTGCATACTTTATATTGATTTAGTAAATACATTCATCATTATGTATTAGTCATTCATGAAGTTTGGTATACAAGTTGAAAAAGAGACACCGACATTACGTTGAAATACTCTCCGAAAGTTGCATGTTGTTTTCTTTCCATTCAATATTTGCATGCACTTGCACACGTGGAGTGAAGAATTAGTCTGGTTCATAAAGAAACGCTCTACTTTACTCGGACTGAAAATGAGGTCATTCAAGTGATCTTATACAGACTCCAAGTACAACAGGAATGCTGTATGTTAATTCAATAAAATAGTTTTGTATCAACACTGTATTGTCAGAATACACTGAAATAATCCGACAAGTAAAATTGATGCCATAGGCTTAGGCTATATCAATCAATCAATTCCGGGTAAGAAACTAGTAACCTTGTATGTAATAGAGGTTAAGTATGAGTGTGGAAAGCCAAGTCGTTCATTAGAGAAAGTGATACTATGAAGATAAAGGTGTGGTATTTTCTTCCCTATCACTGCATTGATTGAGTAGATCACCTTATAAAAGGGAGGGAGCGGGGTGAAAAAGGTATGGAGAAGCTGTTGTTGGAGTATGAAATCCGGATGGTAAGCCCGCAAAATCCCACAACAAATGAGTGATAGCACCTCCTGACGGACTCTTGCAGTGAAATAGACATGACTACGGAAATGAGTGACAGGATACTTTTTTTTAACTCACAAGCTGCGGGTCCTCTTCATCCTCGAAAAACTACACATTCATGCCCAATATTCTTTTACAATTCCGGTGGTATGAATGGTTAATTCTCACCTTGAAGTGAAGGTTCTCTCTAGTCTAGGAATTTCATTGATGAATAATGATATTAAATTATGAATGAAGGAGGGGGGTTATGTTTCAAATCAGAATAACCATAACCCACACCAATATGGATACTTTGAGTGTTATTATTTATTTCGAGGTTTTAGACTTTAGATGAGTTGTGAAGTGTACTTTCCATGATAAACTGGGATAATCCTCCCATCCAAGAGTTTGTAAAGAGTTTTGGCTGTAGTTTACGCAAATACAGTTTAAATAGTTGAAACGCTTGATTGGCAGATTAGATTGTCTGTTAATATAATATAGCACAACAACATGATGGATGATAACATGCATTGTTTATTACCTATGCCTTAATATATATACCAAACTTTTCTAAACGCCAGCCAACGTTTTATATCCCCTTTTTAACAATGTCTCTATTCCTATTCTACCTGGAATGCAATAATGACCCCAATTATAGGATTATGTTGGGGATGATGTGATGTGATGGGTTTTTTAAGTCTTTTTCACGATTCTCATTTCCAATCTTACAATTTCATTAGTTAATTTGGTACTCAACTTGTCCAATAAATGTGTTGCAAGTTTCATAATCATAATGTAGTAGCTGTATGTATGAATCTCAAATTTCTTTAATGAAATCATTGGATATAATAACTCCTTTGCAACAATAATGGTGAGTGAATGATGGAGTAATAATACGAGAAGGCAGAGTTTTGTAAAGGAAGCCCGTACCCACGTACTGCATCCAGTTGGCAAAAGACGCAAGAACTATGAATCCAAGTTGCAGGTGGAGAAATCCTGCGTTAACCCTTTACTCCCAGCCCCAACATTGCCAACTAACATGAATGTCAAGTAAAAAGTTCATGCACTGCACTGTAGTATTGAAACTACAATACACCAACTACTACCCAAGTACATATTATTCTACTTGTTTAAATTAATACACAAATCAATTAATGCATGCAATGCGCTTTCTCAATGCAATCTTCCAGTTTTGTTCCAGTTTTTATGAATAATATAAGGACAATGCATATAATTTCATAGAATTCATAGCATACTTAATATCCTTTCACTCTTCATACCAAAACTTTCTTCGACAAAACCTTTTTTATACGTTGTCGAACGAAACTTGCTCGAGTTGAATACGAGAGACTAAAATCTGCCCCAGTTTTAAACCTCAATTCCGGAGGAAATTGTCAGAAAATTATTGCAGAATCACATCATAATAAATCAGGAAGAATCACATCACAATATTTAATTAAAATATTCAAAATTCACTGTATCCAGCTACAAAATGGTGAGTTTGTTGCTTATTTTTATCGTCAGACATAGCTGTTTTGGGGGTGGGGGCACTCATGGCTGGCATGTTATGATTATTATTATATTTCAACAAATGATATTTTAGCAAACTTGAGTATTTACTCTTTTTTTTATTTCTCAACAATAGTTTGGTTTTGGAATGTTCCACGAGACGTTGAGACCATTCAGTCGGACGTATAGATGTTTCTCAGTGTCCATGCTCCCAGGCCAGGAACGACAAGATGTTGATAATGGAGGAAAGAGTAAGAAAAAATGGAAATAATAATGCAGAAAAATATTATTTTAACTTTGTTAATGTATTTTATAGTTATCTTGCCCCCTTCTGCTCTGGATTACTTGACCCGACTCAATGTGGTTTATCCAATGCTTTTCAAGTTGACCAACGTTCGATTGGAACGATATACTCATTGTGGGGTTTTAGAATTTGTGGCAGATGAAGGTCGCTGTTACCTGCCATATTGGGTGAGGGAGAGTATTGGCCCAAAATGTAGGATATTATGTAATTATTACATTGTTATGAATGATGGTTTTGATTTTAGATGATGCGCAATCTAATGATTGATGAAGGGGATATTCTAACTGTGGAAAGTGCTACATTACCTGTCGCAAGTTTCTCTAAGTTTGAGCCACAAGCCCCTGATTTTTTGGACATCACAAATCCCAAAGCAATGTTGGAAAATGCGCTGAGAAGCTTTGCATGCCTTACAAGTGGTGATGTGATTGCTATTCGATATAATAACAAAGTGTACGAGTTGAGGGTATTGGAAACTCGACCTGGGCCGGCTGTCTCGATTATTGAATGTGATATGGATGTATGTTGAGAGTGGCGTTATTTATTTTAGTTATTTGTTATGTTGAAAACTTGGTTTTCGTTTCGTAGGTGGAATTTGCCCCTCCAATTGGTTATCAGGAACCGGAACGACCACAAAAGAAGAAGAAGACAGAACATGAAGATATTGAGGAGATGTTATTTGAAACCACAGATTTTGTACCTTTCCGTGGAGGCGGTAATAGGTTGGAGAAACGTTGAACTGAACATTATATCAGTTTGAAGTTTGAAATATTAACGGATTTTACTGTCGTTAGGTTGGATGGAAAGTCATCAGGGTCGCCAACATCTTCTGGTATATTCGTTCCTCATAAGCGCGGCGTTCCAGACTATGAGTTTAAACTTGGTAAACTTCAATTTCTTCGAAATGTTAAATTCAACAACAATTCTGCAGAGGCTGATCGAAACAGTAAAGCATTCAAGCCGTTCGAAGGCTCAGGAACTACTCTTAAACTACCAAAGAAACTATGATTAGTTCGCATAGGAGTACAATGCCGCAGTTTTTTTATCGCAGTAGTAATTGTATGCTAATTTTTCAAAACGAAATTTTATTGTCGTTAATACATTCAGCTGTAAATTTTGCTAATTGTGTGGTAGAAGATACTCAAATGTTTGAAGTTTACAAATTTGAAATTCCGAATTAAAAATAAAGCACTCATTTCCTTATTAAGTCAGTTGTATTCTTATTAAAGGAACAATGTCAGGTCAAGCTGTGGTCTTCCAGATCCTTTTCCACAGGGAATTGTAGGATTGCTATCAACATTAAGAAGTCATGATTAGTTATGAACCTCATTATTGTCATTTTTATAAAATCCTACTTGGAACCAGGAATTAGAAAGACATTAGCTGAAGTGTCGGGTTGTTGGCTGTTTTCGCAAATAATGTCACCAAGTCTTCGGAGGGACAGATTCGTCAGTTGAGCAGCTGTAAACCCAGTGGCTAAGTTGTGGGTAAAGAAATATCTGTCCCCAAACTTGGTTCGGGAGAATTGCGATGCTTTCAGGCAAGTAAAAGTGGGGCCACTCAGAGCTACCGGAATTTCAATAAGGGCTCCAGTAAACAGGTCCATATCAATGGGACGTGCATATACACGGGAAGCTTGGTTCCAGCCATCAGCATTAATGTTTGGTGGCACAGTCCCCCAGCCAACATTGGTCAAATCCGTGCCTCCACATGCTACTCGATAATCATTATAGGGTCGAAGTCCATGATCTCTTCCTCGTTGAAGGTTTCTAGCGACTAAATCCGATCCAAAGTTTTGATTTTGAGGTTTGTACAAAAAGTTTGTCACTCCAGTCGAGACAAATCTGTCAAAGTTTGGTGAGTTTTGCCTCATCAATCCTCTTAAAATCATGTCATAACCTTGTCCACTGTTTCGGGTGACCTGTATTATCATTGGCACATATACAGTAACTATTTCCGTCATTGTCTCATCTCATCACACACCTGTCTAGACTGGAAATATTCATTAGCCAGTTGGTAGGAATCCACAACATTATTAAAAGCATCAAACATTTGCATAACTCCTGCGACAAGAGAATGTCCAAAACGATAAGCAGCGGTTGCAAACTCATTCGTAATTGTACTATCAATAGATGGGTTGTAAGTTGACCAAGTGCTCACTCCCAAGTTGTACTGGCTCATTGTACCAGTTCCCAAAACTATGGGGAGGTATTCGTTGTAGGTCACTTGTTCGAACTCAGCAATTACGATTCTCCTGTAAATTCAAACAATTACTTGTTTCAATGTCTTTGCATCTGTCTGCACAAGCGAGAGGGGAGAAAGCTGTAGAGTCAATCAAAAGCAGAAAAATTGAGATGTCGTCTACAAATGAGGTTTATTGCCTGCAGTCAAATCATTCCTAACTTATTGTCTCTCGCGTTTCGCTCAAATATATTTATGTCATACATGTTTTCCTAGTTTTTCTACAATAGACAAACAGACCTTGTTTCCTGATAAATCCTTTCATCACTCCAACTGCTGGCGATTTGCTGGAAGATTGTTGCGATTCTGTTGTGTTCCATCAACCAAACTGTAATCAATCGAAATGGTAATGCTTCAAAGGATAAACCCACGTTTACTATGCATGTCTATTGTTCCTTTATCAACTCTTGAAATATGTTTACACAGTAATTTAAATATTATTTCATACCATTGTGCATCACAATCAGGGCAGGGTTCTCATTAATTCGATTGTCACCTGCAACAAAGTCACCTTGACTTTGGATTCCAAGGTTGGTTGCGAGGGGTAAAAATCCACGTAGATTTGGGTTTGTTTGCAACATTCCTAAGGATAAATGAATACGAGAAAATGTCAATGATTAAGAGAAATAAAATTTCAAATCTCATTTTCTAATTCACCGACCTCCAGAACCTGTTCGGATTGCGGTAGATCTGGTAGTTACAGAACCGTAGATTTGTGATGCGTCAATGTAAGC
>JAQIWQ010000812.1:0-13639 GCA_034695825.1 Folsomia inoculata
ATGGGGTGGGGGTGGAATGGGGTGGGGGTGGAATGGGTTGGGGGTGGAATGGGTTGGGAGTGGAATGGGGTGGAATTAGTAACGCTGGGCACACTTCTAGTAAGATGAGCCAAATTGGTCCAGTGGGTAGAACTAGAACCCCCACTCGTTTTGCTGCGGTTTAGACAGGGTTGACTTAGAAGGCTGATTTTTGGCATAGTGATAGTTAATTGGGTCCAATAGAGAAATATGAAGTCAAATTGTCAATTTTAGTTGTCTGAAGGACGCCGGTGGGTGGCCCACACTGGTTTTGGCCGATATGGAAGAAACAGTGTTAGAGTTAAAATTTAGGCAGAATAATAATAGTGCAATGGCTATGCATGACAAATATGAACTATTTTAAGTTTGCTATGCGGTTTTATGGTTTCTGTAGTTTTTATTGGTAGCTAGGTTTGTTGATTGCTACGGGAGTTGGACCTATTGTTCTTTAACTTTATATGCACAGATTATGCACACTGGCTTGGGCTAAATAAAGTTGCACCGTAAGTTGTACACTTATTTATTTTATTATTTTTAAGGGATTCGGATATTAAATGGGTTAGCCCTTGTTTGTAATAAATGAACCTTTTGCTTTAGTATGACACGAAACTGAACAAAGCAGGATGTTTAAATTTCACTAACAAAGCCGAGCACCAGAAGAGAAAATTATTTGATTGCAAGCAACAGGCCAATTGCAACAATGAAAAACCTTAGAAACCAATAAATCCATTACAACCATGAAAGCCTTAGCAAACCAGGAAGCCCAACACAACCACAAAACTCACTAGCAACCAACAAATCCGTTTTAGCCATAAAACCCTTTAGCAACAGCAACTAACAAATCCATTACAATCATTAGTCTCATTGTACAAGTTGCATTTCTAAATTATCAATTTTCCCAATTTGTATTATTAATGAATCAATAATAATTAACTGACTTGACTTTAAACAATAATCCTGGGTGTATCAATCAGCCTCACCCCTTGTGCACCACACAGCAGGTCGCACTCATCCTCCAAATTCTCACTCATATCAATATCCATACCAACCGGTCGTACAACTGCATCCGTTACCATCCAAAACATCACCCACACAAACCATCGCTCGTTGGAAGCCGTCATCCCCAACAACATCCTCTTCCGCTTCTTTACCACATAGTTTACAATTACCATTCTTAAAACCTGATCCCTCCAAATAATGCTTGAATTTATTAAAACGAAAGAAGGAATGGCCAAACGGAGTTGGCAGTAAAGGGCCGACATTTCCCAAGGTGCATCGAAATCAACGTATCTTTTTCTCTCCACTTTAAGCTTTATCTTTTGATAATGCGAGTTGTGCGTCGAATCCCTCTCCTTACGATATCATCCTCCACACCTCCGGAGACACATTCCTGTATGAAGTTACTGCAGGTGTTGGGGAGAAACTTATCGAATGTGGGATTTTTTACTGCTTCAATATTATCTTTTTCTATTAGACTGACTAGCTGGGAATACCAAGTTTCTTTATACTGTGGCTATCTCCTATACACCTCTTCGAGGGCCTCGAAACATTGTCGAGTTAAACTGTTTGAGTCTTTATTCATTACTCTTTTTACAAAACTTAAGACTGATTTAATTCCAAAAATTTTTAAAGGTTGTGTATTTGTCTCTAATCTGATTAGCCAATGGCGACAGTAGTTTTTGATTCATAAGTCGTTCCAGAATTATATCGGTGCCTATTTTCGAAACAAAGGTCTGAATGTGTACGATTATGCAGTAGGGTGCTTTTATGAAATGTGTGGATGATGAATTAAAGAATATTGAGTTATGGTGCAAAATAAATGATACGCACAACTACAAGTTTGGTTATTATAGAACGCATACAACTGCTTAATAAACACCATCTTGTTACATATGTATGTATTATGGCTAAATGTACTTTAGGAAACTATTGATAAGTATAATTTCGGAAACTTAATGATTTCCGGAAACTTTCGTAGATATATTATGATATATTATGTGACATGATACAAGATTTAAAAGATCTTGACTCATGGATGTTTTAAGTGATTGTGTTAATTTGCTCGAGTCCCCCTCGCCCTTTTATAAGGACGCGGTGAAACGAGCTTGCTCCAAAACGTTTTGCTCATTTGCATGCCTTTCAAACGTTCATTCCCTCATCTGCATATATCAATGACCGGTCACTGCAGTGCTTGCTTCATTTGCATACCAAATGCAACGTTTTAGCACCAACACAGTTTTTATGCCGGCTCACATTATGCATATTAGTGAGGAACTCATTACATATTCAGGGACCCGCATTCCTAAGGACTGCAAGTCTAAACAGAATGCATTCTTTGTCCTCGCCGTAACCACGGGCCTTTACATGTTTTCTATCGTTCCTTTAATTAAGGTAAGGTGTGAAACGCTACAACACCGACCTGCCTCGCCTAGGTTCCAATTTTTGGTTTATCTTGTATACGTATATAATAGGCATTCAAGCAGTATCACCTTTTACATGGATATAACAAGTGAGGAGAGCTAATAAATCTAACGTTCTGGGGAAAGTTTAGATTTCGTTTGTTCTGGATTCTACAAGAAAAAAGTTCTCATATCCCTTCTAAAATGCATGAATTGATATTGCTATACGATTTCCAAATTTTCATTGCTACGACTAAACCCAGAATCAGTAGCATCCCTGCTAAACCATTGAAGCTAAACCATTGAATTATACCGTGTTGATAAGGGTCCCTAAGTACAGGAAAAGAGAACGGCTAAGTTGAGATTTCCAATAAGGTTTATAATACAATTTTGTGACATTTTTTATCTATATAATCAAGTGAGAGATATAAAAGACAAAGCCTTATTCCACTTCTTGACTTTGCAATATCGTCAAGTTCCTTACTTTGTTATAATTAGCAGAAAGAGACAGAAGGATTTGGCAGAGGAGGAACTGCAAGTGCAATGTTTTTCTGTTCCCTCAAAGCTTTACAAACATAATTCCCATATAATGTAGAAGTCCGGCAAAGACCTAAAGGATCTTACATAATAGTAGAAATGTTTAGTTTAATCCCGAATCTAGTATGCCACAGGGCCAAAACTACAAATGTTCACCGATGACAGTGTCATCCCAGTCATTTTCTACTCGGTTTCACCAAACACATGGCAACTGCGTTTTACCAGATATTTGAATGTCATGTACAGCCGCGTGCAGCCACTACCGCCAGAAGGCTTCTATTAAGTCGGGCTATCTCAAATATAAAAATATTCACTAACAGTTGATCAATATTACTAAAATTGATATCAAAGCATAGCGTGAACAATAGTCTAGCTGGTGATTAAGTTTGTTTTTCCAAAATTCTGTCCAGTGATAGTTATCTAAATTTCAAAAAAGAGGTTGAGTAAAATACAGTAAATACTGGTAAAGTGGTTTTGGTGTACATTGTACATGAGGCGTGTTCGTGCGTACTTCTACCCATAACCAAATACATTGGATTCCCTCCATCTCTAAAGTGGATTCTTCTCTGCTGACCTGACATGACCTGACCACTGGCGAAAAAAGATCGCAAGGAATTATCAATGGGAGGATTACCATTAGCGAGTGTTTTTTACGTCGCATGGGGTTGCACTAGAGTTTGATTGTACAACTTCATGAAAGACTGCTCACTAAAATGCACTTTAAGTGCCTTATCGGGCAAGTTACACTTCTCCCATTACTATAATTCTTATGAAATCATTGGAAGAAACTGATACTTTTCCCATTGTATTTTTTTCTATTGAGCCGCATCAGAAACCAAAAAACATTGACGACAAAATGATAGCAACTGTGGAGGAAATAAAATCTCTCTTCTACTCAAGCACCAAGGACATGAAGATGGACATTGTTGACATCGGTAAGAAACTATCTAAAATCTCAGAGTCCATAGAAAAAAAGTTTCAGTCATATGATACCAAATTCTCAAAGCAAGGCACAAAAATGGTAAAACTGGAAAAAGAAGTCCAGAAATTAAATAATGTAGTAAAATTGTTTTTCTTCATAAAACGAGATGTTGTGGAAAGAATTCTTGAAGATACCTCATTATCTCTGGAATGATTCCATGTCACTGCTTCTAAAGTCCTTTTGGCTAAGAAAAAATGTTTTGAAGTCCTTTTGGCTAAGCCGAAAAATGTGTTGAAGACCCTTTGGCTAAATGGGAGTTTTTAAGAAGGAGCATAGAAATAGGTCATGTTTTCCAAAGTTAGGAGCTAGTAGGCACAAACATCCACCCCCAAAATATTTTAATAGATTTCAAACAAACTGTTATCAATTGTTGCAAAGGTTTCTTTTCTTAAAACCAAACTTGGGGTGTGCTGGTTCCACCTATCGCAAAGTATATTTTCTCACGCCCAACAACTTGACTACAAACTCTTTATCGAAGAAGTAGGAGGTTCAAAAACTATATCAAACTCTTACCTGCTCCAGAGTTTGTAGCAAAAAGGATGTAAAAAACAGATTCAAAACTGTTGTATCACTAGTGCCCGAAAAATTGTTACCATTAGCCGAATAATTTGAGTCTACTTATATAGGAGGTTTGGTTAAGTCACCAATGTTTGCTATGCATATGTGGAATATTAAATACAGTGTTAAAAACAATGTCCCCCTAACATCGAATTTTATAGAGGGTTGGCACAACCGTTTTCAAAGAAATATTAAGTATACGAAACCACCATTATGGAGATAAAAAATACAGTTCTTTAAAAACTGAAAAATTCTCTGCTTGGATATCAGGATTTAACAAATTTCTTGCCTGACCAAGACTAATTTGTATATTTTTGAATAAAATGAAATCTTTTTGTCTTTAGCCAAAACGTCTTTTTTCTTAGCCACAATGACTTCACAACAAAAAATCGATAAAAAACCGACTTAGCCAAAAGGATTTTAGCCACAGTGACCTGACACCATCTGGAATGATTCTACGACGGTTTTGCAAAAGGTAGTTTTGCAAAAACAATTTTTGCGAAGAAAAACTTGTACCCGTTTTGCAATAACCATATTTGCAAAAGCCAAAACGTCTTCTATGATAGTTTTGCAAAAACAGTTATGACAATTTCGTAAAACTCAGGATATGAGAAAAAATACATCAAATGATTTACGCAGTCCTAAATTGGGGTTGAAGAGTCGATACGAAAATGAACCCGACATAAAATTATTATCATCTGTAGCCTTTGTGCCTTCAAAACATGTTTGGAAAACGTTTGATGAGATCTTTCAAATGCTAAATCCAGAGTTACTACTTATTGCAGAATATTTCGAGGCCACCTACGTGGGTACTGCAACTAGAGCTTCAGCTTTTTCTATTCAGTTTTGGAATGTAAATCACAAAATTAAATTAGGAATTCCAAGAACTTCTAATTACGTCGAAGGTTGGCAGAACAAATTTGCCCGTAGGATGAAAGTAACAAAGCCAAAGCTTTGGCAATTTTTTTGACGCTATTACGCGAACAAATACAAACAACAAATAGACTTAACAAGTTATCAGCTGGGCAAGAGCTAAAGCTCCAGAACTAAAAGCAAAGAGCTTTCGAAAACTTTGTTATGAAATTAGGCAGTACTTACAGAGTACGTTCAAAAACTCCGGAGTTTAAAAAGTGGACAATGTCCGTCGTTAACTGTGTCCCTGATCAGAAGAAAGTGTAAATTATAAGGAATTTCCGAAATATTAATCAATAAATTGGAATTGCGACGATTTATGAGTTTAAAATTAAATAAATTATGTTTTTGCTAAACTGTCATGTAAGTACTTGATTTATTTTGCGAAAATGTCTTTGCAAAAGTGTCAAACGTGAATTTGCATAATCGTCCCCTCTGCGGTATGTTTTTGTGTCATGTTTTTGGCTTTGCAGAACTGTCCATTTGCAAAACTGACCGATTACCCACTGGAATACCTGACAGCAGTGGAGAAACGAAAGAAATGTTGTTGTCCAAAGTGCAAGAAATAGAAATACAATTGGCAGGCAAACTGGAGACACTTGTGACGCAGTCTACCGAATAGGAAGGTACACCTAGGGGTCTAACAGAAAAGTTAGAGTGAAATTTTTAACAAACTATGTCCCGGAGAAGGTCTGCGTAAACAGGGTGAAAGATCTACCCCCCAGTTACGTCAAGGAGGATCTGCCCAAATTTATTAGAGATGTTCATGGGGCCCTGAGATACAACAAGAAAAAACTGAATCTGTGGCTGAATCTATGGCCATGGTATCCATTATTTGAAATTATGGCCATAGATGCATGGCCATAGCCAAAAAATCTGAATCTATGGCCATGGTTCTGATAGACTCCATGGCCGGCACTTACATCTGCTGCTACCAAAGTGTCTCAACCTTTCCAGATCGGTGTACATTCTTTTTTGGGAGGAGCAAAACTCGACAAAAGTTACAAATAAACAAAAATTATGTACTGAATCTATTAGACGTGCCAGGAAAGCACCATATAGCGAACAGGAAAAAGAGCAAGGACCAACACCCAAACAAAAGCCTCTTGGGTCATGTCAATGCCAGGTCCATCAGAAAGACCTACCACCAAGTAAATAATGCGATTTCATCCAAAAACTATGATATTCTGTGCGTTACTAAATCACTTATGAAACCCAACCATCAGTCACCATCCTTTAATGGTTTCAAAATTATTAGACAGGACATCTCTGCAAAAGGGCAAGGAGGGGTTGCAATTCTAGTACGACAAAGTGTTAAATATGAACTGGTACAAATCAACAATTCCTAATCTTCCTCATCTTCAATTGAACAGCTGAGTATAGAAGTGCAAATACAAAATAACACATAATTTATTCTTCCTGCAGTGTATAGACATCCCAACTACATGAAAAGCGTGTTAAATTCTGATTATTAATACCTGGACCTATTGTTTGCAAATCTAATTGCTTATAACTGCAATATATTTGAACTAGGTGATCTTAATTTACGGGATAACTTTATTAAACCACTCAGCGATATCATTCATCAACTCAACCTTATACGAATTGTAAATAAGCCGACTATACAAAACAAGTTGCTGGATTTAATAATTGTGAATAACGAAGAAGTGATTTTAAGTCAATCTGTCCATGAGTCATTCATTGCGGATCACTTATTAACTGGCTGTGAGAGTTGCCAAAGCCGATATCGAAAGACGAAACGAAGCCTACAAAGTTATTCAGTTGCGAAATTATAAGCAAATAAATATGTCGGACCTTTTAAAAGACCTAAATTGTTTTAATTTTAATGTGGACACTGACATTGATGTCTGTGTTGAATCGTTTTTAAACAACTTTAACACCATTTTTAACAAATAGTGCCCATTAAAAACCAAACGAATCATGGTGACAAACTACAAAAACACGTGTCCCACAAACTGTTGATTTAATTAAATTACGTAAGCAATATTACAATCAATTTAAACACAAACCTTCAGTACAACTAGAAAACAAATTAAAATCCCTTAAAAAACAAGTACAATACAGCATACGATATGACAGAGAAATTGAACTTGATTCTAAAATTGAAAAGCAAGGTTTTTGGAAGGATTTAAATTCAATTTATGATCTTAAAAACAAACAAGCAGAAGATATTTAAATAGATCCAGACGAAATTAACAACTTTTTTATCAACATTTCCATGACCCAATGTAACAAAAAGATTTGTGCTCTTTCTCAAATTGGTTACCTTGTAATAATGTAAATCATGATAAAACACATGATATGTAATCGGTAAAGAATCTCACGTTGAGAGTATTGGAAACATTGTGGTTGGGTTCGACAATGTAATTCTTGATAGGGTCACTGAAATGAAAGTATTAGACGTGGTTATCGGTGATAAGCTTGATTTTACCGTCACGCAATTTTATAAATATAAATATGAAGCGTTAACAATCCACAATATTCAATTTTAAAACTTAAATTTTTTTTAGTCAATTTATACGACATATTTGTGTAAGTCGAGCACCATGACCCACCGCTTTGGTAAAAAGGCCACCAAAGCTGCACCTTCGTAAAATGATGAACCATAAAAGAAACATGGGAATGAGCATCATTAGTATAAATCTGCATTTATGTAGCTTGGTGTATAACAATGAAAGTTTACTCAGTTTTTGGTTAGACACCCTTCGCAGGGGTGATAATCATAAATTGCTTATACAAGATAAGAGAATGATTGACCAGCCAAGTAGAATTTAGACTGTAACCTAGGGATGAGATAAAAATTCTATTTGTTTAGTTGTATTACCTGGTTGTTCTGACATTTTGAATAATTGTTTGTCGTCGGCCAGTCTATAGCTTTGAGGGCATGAATCACTTCATCTGAAACAACACAGAGAATTAACGTTAATATTACTTTTGCCGAAATCACTTCGACTCATAACCTGCACAGCCTAAAGGCTAATGGTAATACAAGACTGATAGCATATTACAAACCAATCACACCGGTACTAGTCACACTACAAGTTTAAATCGCAATCAGCACAACAGTTTTATTCCGAAATTTCATATAAGTTCGTTGATTTAAACTCACTTGGGCTTTACTCCTACGGGGAATATCGAACTAAAGTGAATTTAGTAGCAATTCTCTTATGTTTTTCTTCCAATGTAATACTCAGATACTTTGTGATAGCAATCCTTTCCAATAGGATAAAGCTCCCTGAAAGTACAACTTGAAGTAATTCAACTATTTCGTAATTCAATGAGAAACAACCAAGGGAGCTTGGTGCTAATGAAATAATCACTGACCTAATCTCAGAAGCTTCCACAACATAAATATATTGCTAAATAGGGTAATCCTTGCTATCTGTTGGGTGTTATCAATTAACTATATTTCAGTTATGTGCTTAACACAGTTTGAAGTGAGTGATAAAATATCGGATTCATGTCCAGTTCTCATTAATTGATAATATTATCACTGATTTTCAATGGAATTACTCCACTGGAACAAGGCCGTAAGATAGATGTCAAATTAATTCTATCTATATTGAATTTAAATTCAGTGCAACCTCATTTAGGCCGATAAGATTCACCCACCCGACGATGTGAAGTAAAATTGCAGGGATAAAAGAAATCTGTTCATGGCGTTTATCATGTTTGCACTAACAGGGTATTTATATGGTAAACCATAATCATTTAATGGCTTTAAAATCTCAAACCAAATCATGTGTGCAAATAAATTTTGTAATAAATATCCTTTAAGCCTCGTTCCTGAATCCAACATTTGCTTTGGTTACCTAACTCTATGTAAAATTTATCATAACGGATTTATTGCTAAGCCTGCAATTTAGATTGTAACCTGAATGAGAGAGGAATTTTCTGTTTGGTTTTATTACCTTGATGGTCTGACCTTTTGAATAATGACATGTTGGCAAAGAAGCAGTAACTTGTACGCGTTATTCCACCGATGTAAAAGAACGGTGATCGTCATTGTAGTCATTAATCTGAAACAAGATAATAATTTAACACTAAAACAAAGGTTTCTAGAAACATTTCGACCAATTAACTCACATCCAATAACATGAAAGAGTTAATACCAACTCAAGACTGGCAGTATAATGAACCAATCAAAGTGTGGTACTTATGATTCTGATTACAGTTTTAAGTGACAATTAGCCCAACAGTTTTCGTTGATGAAAATACTGATCATTCCAATACGTTATGGAACGGTGCGCTTCAATGTTTGCAATTTGAAGACTCTTGATATTTATGCAATCTTACCCGATTCTTATCCTGTATCAAATGTGTATATGCCAGCAACACTGATTTAATTGATAATATCTAGGAGCACTAAAGTGAGATGATTTCTACAGAGAATATCGTACTATATATTTTTGCCAATGAAATAATCAGATACTCTATTTGTGATGGCATAGTTCCCCAGTAGGATAAAATGTCCCGAAACTTGTTGGCAATTGTGAGAGGTAACCAAACGAGCTTAGAGCAAATGAGGTAAAGACTGCCCTAATCTCAGATGCTTCCAAAGCTTATACAGTCGTTAAATGCGGCCATTCTCGGTATCTGCTGGGAGTTATCGATGTTAGTGTGGTTGATAAAGTTTGAAACGAGTGATAAAATCCAGGGTACATTAATTCAATGTATTATCGCTGCTGTTTAATGCAAATCACCGCATAAAAATTCTATTTATGTTTAATGCAAATTCAGTGAGTTCTCGTGGAAGCCGTTAATGATAACATTTCACTTCTCCACAAGGTGCAGGACAGTAACATGACAGGAATATACAACATTATTTATCAGCATTCAAATGAAATTTGTACATAATCTTTATCATATAGTATGTAATAACTACGTATTTAAATGGTCAACCATGTAATGCTTTTAAAATTTGATTGCAGATCATGTATGCAAGTTAATTTTTCAAATATCCATTTAGTTCAGCCGTTGAATCCATCATGCATAGGCTTTGGTTAAGCAACTCTCGTAGGGGTGATCATTTGAAGGTGGCAACTAAGTTACAAACTAAAGTTTCTTCAATCCAACTATCCAGCCAACAAAATCAAGGACTATCCAACAACTAATGATTTGCCAACCTAACTCTACTACAGAGTGCGGATGCGTTCGCTCTATTCGTTAAACATTTTCGCTTGAAAAGCGAAATTGTAATTGGATCTCGACGCTCGGTGGTAATTTCTGCTACCTTCTAATAGCATAGTGTTTCCTAGTAGCATAGCGAGGTGCGCCAGATAGAATAAAAAATGGGCATAGCTCTGCGTCATACAAGTCCAGATCTGCCATGATTCGAAACATTCGCATAACCGATTGTTCCCAAGTTGATCATCTATTTTATATTGCCCTTTAAACTGTGAAGGCCTATGTGAATACTCCAATGACAATTATTCCCCATTTCTTGAATGTATGAATCAACTTCTGTCCATCATCGCCAAAATTCTTTACTATTATGTTTTATTGTTTATCAGGATGCTCGAACGTCCCTTTGTGTCCCATATTTATATCTTTACAATCATTACATTATTACAATAAGTATCATTTCAATTATCTCGCATGTAATAATGTCACTCAATGTTATTTTGAAAATGTAGGAGAATCATTCATGTAGCAATAATTCATGTAGTAATAATAATTCATGTAGCCATCCTTCAGCTCCATGTAAATTTTCGGGCTATAGGAAACGAAACGGATAAGCTCATTTCCATCATGTTCACTTTTATATACACTGGAATACTACTAATTCGGCTGGAGTGGGTTGCCGCCGCGGAAAATATAACGCTACTGAATACCATTGCACAGGACAAAGAAGGTATACATTGAAAAAAACGTATAATGGAAGCATTGATAACTCAATTGTTTTGCAGATTTGTCTATGAAATGTTTGCAATCGACACGGATGACTCTGAAAATAATTCTCAACTCAATTATCGGCATTACTCAGGTGTCTTATGTCGTTGCACCGATTGCAGTTGGATTCCTGATATTTTCTAACCCGTGTCAAAAACCATTTTTGGGGTCGATTTTACTGCCTCGGGGACAATGTTCGGAACCACTTCTCAGTTCAACAGTGCCAGTTGTCTTACTTAGGGCTGCAATGTTTCTTTTTGATGTCGTCTTTGTCCTTGTTGCAGGGGTTGATGGTTGTCATTATATCATCTGCATTGGGGTGATGGGGATATTGTTTTTGTGGGAAAAGACGGCACTCATGATCAACTCGAAAAAGCGGGAAATAATGAAATATCGGCAGCTGCAAGTACTTGAAAAACTGCTAAACTCTTGCATTCGGGATCGAATTTTTCTTGTAACTGCAGGATGTTTCCCAAGTGTTCAGATTTTGTCTGGGTTAGCATGTATAAAACTGAAGAATACACTGGATACGATGCCTTTAATATTTGTAGTGATATTATTTTTGGATTCGATTATTATCAACATGTTGTATTGTATTGTTCGGGGGCGAAACAGGTTAATGGAAAGAGCAAGGAATGGTTGAGAAAGATGAGGAGAACAAGGGGAAAGAAGGGAAGGAAAGTTGTAAGGTCAATGATGCCCTTGAAGGTTTGGTTCGGAAGCAATTTTGTCGATCGATCCACCCCACTTGTTGTACAACGATTTTGTTCTGTTCAAACTGGTCGCTTGATCCTACTAAAGTAGTTTGGGGATCCTATAATCGGTTTCATTTCACTTGCGTATTACAATTCCTTTGAATTTTGTCCTACAATACATAGAAAAAAACATTAACTAGTTTTAAAGTTTTCTACACTAATTTTCAAACAATGGTTTGGACGTCTATGCGAAGGAGACGACTGCTATCACAAAGCATGGATCAAAACATATCAAACATTTTCAGCCATCCGATACCACCTTGGCCACAAAAAGAGTGGGGGGTGGTGGTGTCCCTACTGGGAACATTTCGCAAAGTAGCAAAGATCCACGTACGCAATACCTGTCAGCAACATGATCCACATGTTTAATGATAGAAGGCCATTGTAGGATGGGTTCGGTCGTTTCCGGGTCAATGGATGAAATGCAACAAAGCTAGAAATGCTTGAAGTGCGGGGCAAATTTTTTGCAGTGATAGTGGATGTCAACCCAGATTGTCATACATTCCATAGAAATCAATTTCACCATTGTGAATTGGATTTAGAGTCTACGTTGCAATTCAAGAAATGGTCAATGTTGATTAATAATTGACAGAGTTGTGTGTTTGTGCCACTTTTAAATAGTGAATGCACACCTGGGCGTCTTTCTTGCAGTAACTGTATCCTGGCCTAAGAATAAATCACATGACATAGTATCATTAGTAGTGGTAGTATCAATGCAGTGGATCTTTGTTTAATTTAGTAACTAAATTAATTGCACAACGTACTTGATGCATGGTATTCTATGTGCAAATCCCGTTCTCTACGTTGAATAGCAATAATCAAGCAACAGAATTGTCCGTGATCTGTGACGGAGTGTATGAATTTATTAATTCACACACTGATTGCAATTACAATTACTCGAAATCCATATCTGGACTTTTATTAAATATATTAAGTCCCTTATCTGGATTATCACATTTCTTGGTCAAATTCATTTGCTGTATAACATTGCTTTTAAACTCGTTGCCACACCCCACAGCAAGCATCCCACCTGTGACAACGTTGCCATCAAACTTGCTGGCATTACCTCTTAGATTTACATACCCATTGAAGACATTGTTATCAAAGGTATTACAACAACTGTTTGGTTCTATCTCGACTGAAACATTTCCCGAGGTTATGGAAGAATGTTGGAGGGTTGTCTTATCCGATTTGAATACCAGTCCTATGTCCACATTTGAAAATGTTAGGGCGAGTAGTTTGTTGTCAGAACCGGCTAGGATTATTATTCCTTGTTTCGTATCTTTAATTGTGAGGCCATCGAGGAGAATTCCATTTGCGGATATTTCCATGCCGACGTGACTATTTAGGATGTGCATTGTACGGAAAACATAGTTGGAGGCGGTAATATTGAATACGGTTCCGGTTTTGGAGGTTAGTTTAGTAATTTTGTTGTTGGAACTCATTCCTCGAATGGTTATAGGGCTTTCGGGTATAGGGGAGGGTGAGGAGACGCTGAATTCACCCGGATATTCGATGGCGTCTAGTTCGATTGTGTCGCCTGAGCGGACTTTTAGTAACGCGGT
>JAQIWQ010000813.1:0-13630 GCA_034695825.1 Folsomia inoculata
TACGGCTATTGGAGCGCAGATATAGACGCAGGGAATTAGGCTGACGACCAGATTAAGAATGATTTTCTGAGCTTTATGTCGCCAAGACAAAGACTTTCCTGAAGGATCAACAAAATTGTTTGGTTGTTAATACGCTCATTTCATTTTACTCATAAAATGCTATTCAGTCTTGCCTTGATTATTCTGTGTAATAAGATTCATTAGTGGAATGTTCTCAGTAGAATTAGCCCACTCGAAGCGAAACAGAAGTCCAGCAATGTAAAAGCTGGTGAAGATGATTGCCAACAACTTCTCCGTCGTAGTTCCATGAGAATAATCATGTAGAAAGAGTGGGAGTGCGACATAGCAAATATGAAACGCAAGCCCAAATTGAGCTATACGTATTTTTTGGGCAGGGATGACTTTGTTTGACTTGGGGTCCCAAGTGTAGTAAAGACATTGCAATTTGTCTCCAAACAGGAAGTGGAGTTTGAAGTGCGGAATAAAAATTGAAGACAACATATTCCGAGCAGTTCCTCATTTGAACTATGGATTGTCAATTTTAACGGCAGTAAGTAAATTTATTGTCAGCGATAAAGCTTCTCGAGGGAAGTTGACTAATTTACATTATCCTGTACATGAGCCTTGTTTATTTGGGATTAATTATTTAAGGCAAATAGGGAAAAATACATTATTGATAATTCAAGATCTGCGTCATGTTATCATATGATGGACGTAGAACTAAACTGTTACGAAGCAGATGTAAGTAAGTAAAACTACTGTAAGTAGAAGTGAATTGGTGTGACAATTTTGAAATGAACTCGCCCAATCGACATAATTGATTGATTGAAAGGTTTATTTCTGTGACTTGGAAATATAAGAATGCGTCGACATGGGATTAGTGCGTCGAATATTTTGATTGTAAGTACATTAAGCATGAAAACTACTAAAATCAAATACAATTAAGGATCGTTCAACTTTTCTCGCATTTCTCGCTTTGATTGTCTAGCAAAAAGCACATTTAATATATTTGTTGCAACTGATTTTTTGCATTCTGGACAGTGCCTCCGGGGCTCAAATTTCCAGTAATTGCCGCTTAATGCAACTTTGATAGCATTCATTGTTGTAGACGGAGGGGACGTGGACGGTTTAGACGCTTAATGTACTCGTGCTGATAACAGAAAAGAACATTAAATTTTCGACTCGTAATTAATGAGTTGTATTGTTTGCCAGTCAGCCCTAAGGTTCGACGAGCCGACAAAGCCTGCACAGAATGTTTTAAAAATTAGTGATTCATTTAATGAACAACTGCGACTGCTGGCAAAATCATATTCGCTCATTCTAAGATTATACTGGAATTTCAACATCAACTAACTACAATACTGTGTATGTGGTTTATTAGTTATTCTTCTTTGTATAACGACATGTTCGTCTGGATATTTGCACAGGGCAATCATTAATTATTTCAATTGTGCCGCGTGTTCTGTATTATTGCTATTTATGTAAAATATAAAATAATACGTGAAAATGTTCAGGTGTTAAAGATTGACATGCTTAAATTATTAATTTGACATGACAGCTATCTTATCAGAGAACGAAGTGATGTATTTCTCATCAAGGTTAGAAATAAAATAAATATTATTTCAAAAAGTGTCACATGATGGTCGTCTTGTGATATATTCCATGCTTTAAAATCTAAACCATCTTAATTCGAGGTTATTAAAAAGTGGATATTAAACAATTCGTTGCTTGATGATATCCAATTTGGTGGATATTAGCACCTCATATTTGTACCTCAGTGGCTTCGAACTTGCTTTGCTCATTTATTTAATACTCGTGATTATACTCTTCAAGTATTATAGCTAGACAGTTAATTTGCATAATCGGATTATTTTGTTATAGCGCCGAATTTGTTTAGGATGGCTAAATCGTGCGACTATACCAATGAACTGTCTAGCTGTAACACTTACAGAGTAAACAGTAAATTTCTGGGTCTTTGCCACCTTGCAATAGATAGGATCCACTGTATAGCACATGATAATGTCGACGAGGCATTTCGTAAACTATCAAAAGATAAAATTATGAACAAGAAAATGTGATAAGATGTTCTCGATATATGATATATATCTAAATTGGTGGAGGTAAGGGTAAAATAAATCACAAAACGGTTTACTGTATGGAGATGCAGCGTTGCTATAAAAAATGTAGATCCGAAGGCGGAGTCAGAGATCGTAGAATCACTATCGGCTACGCCAAGAACCGGCCAGGGAATTGTAAGGAAATGAAAAACTTGGTTCCTTCCCCAAAAAACCCTGACCCTGTGCCTAAAAATTTACAACCTCAATACAACCTGCAACAATCCGAAGTCGCTGTGGTGTCGCTTCGATTGCAAAATCCTTTCCTCAATGTCATACAACTTTTTACCCATTTAGGAGCTCCTTCTAGTTTAACTATATACCTTATATCTAGTTCTTTGATATAACCAGATTACGTTCTTATATTCAATTACATGAGAAGAAGCAAGTTAACCGTTTGAACGGTGCAAAATTGTTGGACTACGAGTGGGGTGGATTGATCCACAAAATTGCTTCTGAACCACACCCTCAATGGCATCATAGATCTCACAACCTTCCTTCCCATCTTCCCGCATTTCCTTGCCCTCATTCTCATCAACCAATCACTGCTTTGGCTGAATATTTCCTTTGCCCCAAAGAAATATAACACGTTGAATATGATTGTGTCAATGAAGACCATCGCCACGAAAATGAAGGTCACCATATCCAATGTATTCTTGAGTTTGATGACTGCGACACCTGCCAGAATTTGAACAATCGGTACTGAAGTTGCCACTGCTGGGAAAATTCGGCTTCGAATGCACGAGTTGAGCAATTTTTCTAGAACTTGGAGATGACCATATTCCATCAAAATATTATTTTTCCACTTCTTGGACTTTAGAATGAGGTTCGACTTTTCCCACAAGAACAATATCCCTGCACCCATAATGTATAGAAAGTAATGGCCGCAATTAACCATGACACCTTATGCGAATATGACATCAATAGCTAATATCCCAGCCTTGAGAAGAAACCCTGCAATTGAAGAAGTGAGTGGTTCGCAACATTGTGACCGCGTAAGTAAGATAGATCCCATAAATGGTGGTTGACATGGGTTAGAAAGTACCGACAATCCTACGGCTATTGGATTGCTGATATAGAGAGAGTTAATTAAGGTGAAGACCAGGTTAAGAACGATTTTCTGAGCCTTATCCCGCCATAGTAAAGATTGTCCTGAAAATAAGTTGTTTGTTAATGTTGGCATTTTATTTTGCATGCTATTCTTGCCTTGATTATCTTGTGTAATAAGATTCATTAATGCAATGTTCTCAGTAGAGGGAGCCCACTCGAATCGGTACCCAAGTCCAGCAATGTAAGAGATGGTGAAGATGGTTGCCATTATCTTTTCCGTCATGGTTCCATGGGAATAATCATGTAGAAAGAGCGGGAGTGCGACGTAGCAAATATGAAGGGCTAGTCCAACTTGAACCAGATGTATTTTTTGTGCAGAGACGACTTTGTTTGACTTGGGGTCCCAAGTATAGTAAAGGCATTGTAATTTGTCTCCAAACCGCAAGTGGAGTTTCAAGTGCGGAATAAAAATTGAAGACAACATATTCCGGGTAATGTCTCAGTCTAACTATTAATCGTCTGTTTTTATGCCACGTAAATTTAATGGCAACCACTCTGGAAGGAAATTTATTTACTTATCCTAATGGACATGTACATGAGCTGTTTACTTGGGGTTAATTATTCAAAACAGACTTGGAAGGAACACAGTATTGATAATTTAAGACTTGCGTCATCATATCCTGACCATTAATAGCGAGCAAGGTGTGTCATACCCACAGAGTTCAAATTCTGCTTATAAAAGGTGTGCCAATAATTAACACTGTAGTCAAAAGTTACGGGCTCTGTAAGATTCTGGAAGTTTTTGTAAAACAAGAAAACGCTAAAAAGCGCAATAAATTAGAACTACGAGTAATTTTCTCATTAGAATGTTCTCAGTAGAAGGAAACTATTCGAAGCGTAACAGAAGTGCAGTAATATAAAAGATGGTAAAGATGGTTGTCATGATCTTTACAGTCGGAGTACCATAGTCATGTACAAAGTGTAGGAGGGCAATATATCGTATATGAAGCGCAAGTCCGATTTGAGCTATTCGTGTCCCTTGTGCAGGGATGACTTTGAGCGTGTTGAGGTCCCAAGTATAGAAAAGACATTTCAATTTGTCTCCAAACCGGAGCGTGCGGAATAAGAATTGAAGACAACATATTCCGAGCAATGTCTCACCCAATATATGCGGATCGTGTGTTTTAAAGACATTTTCTGGAAGGAAATCGATTCATTTACTTTATTTATCGTTCTGAACGCGTAGATGGCCAATGTTTATTTGGTATTAATTATTTAACAACCACAGAAATGGAGAACGAGAAAATATTGATTACACAATATCTGCGTCGTAATAATATTGCATGGATTTGTGAAAGAAATATGGAATCACATTGAATTGAAAAAATTATAGCCCCGGAGGGAATTGAACCCAACGTCTATACAGAATACATGTCTGATGCTTTTACCGTTAAGCTACTGAGGATAGCCTCTCCAAACATTGTGATATTTTTCTTATATTTACTGTAGTCGTTCTGTAAATTTCTTTAAATTATTCTCCAATACCATTTTGGAGGAGTTGACACAGGAAATGGGAAATATCGTTGGTGTGTTATAAAAATTGCTTTATACAAAACTAAAACAAATGCATGAAATCCTGCTTTATTCGTTTAGCAATAATTTAGAACTTTTGTCATAAATACTTATACATATGTTAATGTCCAATATGTATTTGTCGATAAAAAACAATGAATATCTTACGTTTTATCATAACATCATAAATTTTTCGCCTAACCAAAAATGAGGACAGCCCTTTAAAGGAACTAAACCGACTTTAACGTTCCATTGCCTGCCATGAACAAGTTGGTTCTCTTTCAGTGAATTATTTTGATCCCATAATTATTTGAAACGGAAAACACTTTATTACATCAAATTGACGAAATCTTTCTGATTTCTTGTATTAATTGTACAATGCTGCAAAATGAGCAAGACTTGCATCTGGGTCGTTTTTACTCTCGGCATCGTCCAATTGTTTCATCCACTACGGTCGGACAACTTTTGATATTAATTGACTTAACTACAATGAAGGAAGTCGGTAAACCACAATCCGACCCTCCGCACTCCGAATCAAGTTGACTTTTACTCTTATATTTCGGATTTCGTTTTGACATCAAATGCTACAACGAATTAGCGTTGATTATTTTCTACAAGTTGTATTTACTTTGTCTTGTCACTATAGAATACAAAGATAATATTTATTGATCATGATTGAGATGCAGTCGAATTTGGAGGAAGCATATTATCTGTTTGTTAAAAGTATGAGCTGAGAAACTTCCCACAAGTACATTATGTATTTAGCAATTATCTCAGTATTTTGAAACCAATCGACATTACAAACATTACAAACTTGAATATGTATCAATATTCCGACAATAACACGATTCCTCTCATAACCCTCTCAATAATAAAGTATGCAAGCAATTTTTAAAGTAATTTAGACGTTTTCCGATTTCGAGTTTTTCCATACTGGGGTAAAAAATTGGTCATTAAAATTGAAGAAATAAGGGGAGAGTAGGAAGAGGATAATAACCAAGTAGACCGAGTGAAGGGCGCAACCAAAGTTTGACTTGGCTTCGGGGGGTTCGTTCAAATATTCGAACCCCGTCAGCGGTTGTGGAACAAGTTCCCATGTCAACTTTGTGTTATCTTTCCTTTCTTTAATCTTTTCGGATGGACCTTTGTAAATTGTCATCTGCAATTTTAATTCAAGTGTCAAATTTTATGCCTCCAACTTGTATTTTGAATGGTATGACGTACCATCTTGTCCGTTTCGCAATTACGACGGCGGCTATTACGAGTGTTTTTAGAAATGGCAGGATGAATGGAGACCTACAAAAATGTCACACCCCACTACAAAATGATTCTGACAAGGATTGTATAGAATTATTAAAGTCACTTACTCGTTTTCCATCAACATTAACTGCTTCCTC
Source organism: Folsomia inoculata (assembly GCA_034695825.1). Classification (NCBI taxonomy): domain Eukaryota; kingdom Metazoa; phylum Arthropoda; class Collembola; order Entomobryomorpha; family Isotomidae; genus Folsomia; species Folsomia inoculata. Next base: position 6,134 of record JAQIWQ010000813.1, read on the forward strand.
AGCTAAAAGACGCTCAACAGGCTCGGCCGAAACAAACGAAATGAATCCAAATCCTGTATTTTACATGAGATGTGATAATTATATCACAGTGAAGAGTATTGAAATAGTGACAGAAGCTACAATTCGAATTACATACTTCGATTTCGTTTGAGGTTCTTGTCGTAAATAATATCGATACCCAAAATTTTGCCATACGGTTCGAAAACGGATCTTAGATCAACTTCAGACACTCGGGGTGGAAGTTGAGCAAGGTATATTCGGTTAGCCCAATAAATTTCTTTACCCCTCAAGTGAGGGATGTCGGGCTCTGGGTCAATCTTTAGTTAATAGAATGCAGGTATAAAAATTAACGTTGTAATGAGGTAGATCAAAAAATACCATTCGACCATCCAATTCATGCGGACCACTTTTTAAAACAATTTCAATGCTTAAAGATTCAACAAATTTGACGTATCCAAATCCACGTGAATTTTTGCCATATTTTTCGACGATGGCATACACCACCTTACCAAAGGAGCTGAAATACTTTTTCAAGCTTTCGCCGGTAGTTTTACTGCTCAATCCTCCAATGCGAAGTTTCCTATGGAAAAATAAATGATGTCCGAATCGTTAAATCCATGAAAGAATGGCGATAATGTTAAGTCTGAGGCCAACTAGTTTTGTAGCCAAGTTGTTTTTGCAACCACAAGGAAGGAACAAAATTTTATATGGCAAAAAACCCAATAATTTAAATATAATTCAGGTTTATAATTCTTTCATCATTTCCTAGAGGATGAAATCCTTTTTATAAATTAACTCTGCTTTATAAAAGCTTACCCCCACTTTTCCCCTCGGGAATCCTCGTCCATGACAAAGTCTGTATTTTCCATTGACTGCTAGGATATTGTTAAGCTAGCCAGTAGTCAATTCAACTATAGAAAATGAAACGGCAATGGTTTTAATTTTTGAAAATTATGAATTGATGGTTATTGTTTAATTTTAATTTTAATTTAAAAAGTATTGCTTTCGTCAGAGAATGACAATGTATTGCTGTGAATATGAATGAGAAGTGAATGGCATGCCTAAAACGCTCCCCAATAGATAAAATAGCAGGACCAACCCAACTAAATGGTCAATGTTAATAAGGATGTCAGTGAAGGGTATATAAAAGGTCCTTTCAGAAATAGATTGCATGGACAGAATCATATTTTCAATCCAAACCACAAGTGTTCCATTCCATTAAATCGGGTCGGTAAAGTGTTTAGGTAAATGATTGAAGGTGGTGAATGCATGATAAATTAAACAATGAATGTCCAAGTCTCCTTCTAAGACGGCTGTCATGTGATGGCACTGCTATGCAGAACAGAATCATACCATACGTTTACAATTAATGTTGGTAGTGAAGGAAATGACGACGGTCGGAACCATCAGAATCTAAAATTGGGCACTAATCTAAAAAGTCAATTGGCAAACGGTCCCCACCAAATCATATACCAAAGGTGTTAAAAATTGAACAGAACATAGAACTTTCTCTTTTCTACCACTACGACTCAACGTATCCTTACTTCTATCGATTGCTCCACTCAATTTAAGTTGTTAACTAAAAAATTATTATGGTGTTTTAGATGCAATGCATTTTTCATGAGAAATTATAAATTTTCGGGAAGTCGCAACACGATAACCGTTAAACTTTAGAATGTTATTCTAGGATTTAACTAAATGGTACATATGTCAGAGAATGGAAGTGTTTCTTAATGAATCATTTCATTGCAAATATTTATTAACTACAGTAAAGTAAGAATTAAACAATGAATAATGTTGTAATGACGTAACTTTTTAACACGGGTTAACAACACTTTAAATTAATTACAATTAATCCCTTTCCATCCCCACTTTCGCCTTGTTTAATTCTGCAAACTTGGCTTTAACATTGACCACCTCGGCCCAAACCGAATTCTTCTTTTCCATCATTTTTATTACCTACAAATAGAAATGCATGTAATTACTACCATTTCATTTTCTTCAAACTACAGTAAGAAAAATTAAATTAAACGCATATTTTCAGGCATACCTTGACATCCGAAGTCCACAATTTTTTCTGTGTTCGAACCGTACAGGAATCACATATGACATTAGTATTTGATATTCTTCTTGGAAATTCTCCTTATCGTTTTCAACCTTTTTTTCCAACTCTACAATTTTGTCTCCTAGTTTCGCAACATCTCCAGCATTTTGTGCACCCTGCTAAAATCATGATTAGTTTCTAAAAATGGCAAATTTTAAAATATAGTAAGTTAAGTACCAACAACTGATTCTTGGCCCCCTCCAATGATTGATAATCCGCTCAAAGCGTCTCAAGAATGGCCAAATTGGAAAGAAGTTTTTCGTCCAAACATTGCAGCCTTTTCATGGAGGTTGTCGGCGTGCACGATATCAAGTCCTACAGAGAACTGCAACATGTATACATGCTGGTGAAAAGGGATGTGTGCAAATCTCTTAATTTTTGAACTTAATGCGACGACAAAGAGATTCCAGGAACTTCAAGAAAGTCAAAACGTTGCGGTAATTTTAATGATGTAACGTTACAAATGGTAAAGATTGTGCCAAGAGAGAGTGGAAAACAATGCGTCCTTGTTATAATTCTATCGAGTCTGCTAGAAGTTGTGAAACGTCATTTGTTGATCCCGAACTTGGACTGAATTGACCTGTCGACTGCGAGTTTTAGTTAGTCGGGTGATGTAATAAATGAGAAATTATGTTTGACCATTTAAAATTTTACACGACAATTTGCATTCTGACACACACGCATCATAGTACTTGACTAAGAACTCTACGCTGGAATAAATTGAAGCAATTTAGAATTAATCTACGAATTGCATGCGTCTTCGGAAATGTCAAAGAAGAAATGTTGTTAGTCGTTGCCACCACCAGACTATGGCATTCGAGAACTCTATGAAGGATACAGAAGTGATTGTTATTAAAATGTTGTCACATTTATGAAAACTTAATGAAATGTGCAAAAAAATGAAACACGTATTTAGAAAATGTAAATACTTGAATTGGAGCTGTTTTGATCAGTGTTGACTGTAGTCTTCGCATATGATAAGCTGATATGGAAAAATGATATTAAATTGAGGATAGATAAAATAAGACACTACACGCGTATCCGGAATAATGTCCTTAGTTGATGGTATGGATATTTTAAAAGATTTTTAAAATTAAAAAAAAAGTTTAGTGAAGTTCTTTGTATAATGATATTTCAATTATTTTGCAAACAAATTCCAGTTTTATTACTTGTCGAAAACGGAAATCCCCATATTAACTATTTTCTAGAATTAACTTTCATTTATAACTATAATACTAGTTAAAACAGATTTATTGTAAACGGAACAGAATGTCGCATGTATGAATCGCTTAGAAATTCCAACAGTGAATAAACTGTTGCTTAAAATAATGCTTATGCATCGTTAAATCCTGTTCCAGCATCGAATCTGCTCTTCTGTTGTCCTTTCTATGGTCGTAGACTTTCACTTTGTTGTGAATAAAGAAATTGTATTGTTTTTGTAAAATTAATAATACCCTGAATTCATTTGGAAGCCATCTGCAGGAGATGGTTACCAAATACATAAATTGAACCAAAATTGTACCAGATGGCTTATCCCATCATTGCTGTCTATACAGTAGTAATCTTATCAAAAACTGATTGTGATTTGGGAATATTGACATGTCATAATGTTGTACAGTCTGGTTAGCAGTGAATGATGGTACAGGTTTTGGTTAAATCACTTAACCCTTGGTCTGGGCGTTGTCCGACAGTCGTGTGAATATGTTCAGTTAGTAATTCCAAATGTCTGATCAGTTTCAAATTATTCAGTGTAAATTTTTGATTACCTGAAGTGATCATTTCATTTCTCAAAATGGCTGCCAACGATGGAGAAGTTCCAGGACCTTCCGGAAAGACAAACATTTCTGGTAATTTTTAAACAGATTATGCCTTGTGGAATGTAGTGTTATGCCTTGTGGAATGTAGAAGGTAGAAATTATAATGTTATTAATTTTAGGTAAATCAAAGGTGGATTTGCGAGAGATTGTGAATGTTCTTATTGAAGACCTTGACCTTGTACGAAAGTGGAAAGAGTTTTATTATTCACTCCAAACACATTCATCAGATTTTGATCAGTGGGATAGGTCATACAATAACACTACAATGACGATTAAAGATATTTTCGGCAAGATCTTGAGTCATTGGGCCCTGGCTCATGGAAGGGAGGCAACAGTGTGGAGGCTTCAGGAAGCTTTAGTTTCAGAAAAATTCATTTCAGTCGCTGGTCAGTGATACAGTCGGTCTAAATAAAATTATTATATTAATGCTAATGTGCATTTTTAATTACTACAGAGACCCTGAGTGGTCAGTATCCTTTGTCAAGCACAATCGTCCAATTGACAGCTATCACTGGGAGTAATCATTCATGGACGACCAATTCGGAACTCGATCTGCCAATTTCATTCGAATTATACAAACCTATTGACAGCTTTGTAGGACGGATAAAAGAACTTGAAATTCTGGACAAATTGTACAAAGAAAATACGAGACTGGTTGTAGTAAGTGGGCTTGGTGGAGTGGGTAAGTCGGAGTTAGTGAAGACATTCGGAATGAAATTCATCAGCGACGTACAAGGGAATTGCATTTGGATTCATGGAGAGAGCGAAGAAAGTTTCAAGGATTCTATTAAACGATTAGCAAATGACCCTCAAGTCTCCCTCGGTTTCGAATCCGATATGGATCCAGTTGAAATTTTTGTAAGGATTTACAATAGGAAACTTAGACAAAGGCCAGTTTTAATAGTAATTGACAACGTAGATAAAACGAACAGTATAGTCGATAAATTCATCCGTAAAGGTAAACATGAGCTTGATAATTTACGTTTGATACTGGTGACAACGAGGAACAAGTCAGTGTTGTATTATGCGGGAGAAAATATAGAATTAGAAATGCTGGACTCTGGTGATGCAGTCCAAATGATTATAAATGGACTAGAGTCAAGGGTTACGGAATCTGATGCAATTAGACTATCTGATACGTTGGGACATTTTCCATTGGTAATTCAGCAGGCAATTGCATTCATCAAACAAAAACGGTGTCGTTCATTTGGGAGGGATTTTGGTGTGGCTGAATACCTAGAATATTTTGATAAGGAGAAGACAAAATTGATGGATTTTCCATTAAATGTTGATTACAGTTATGACTCGACTACATTTGCAGTTTGGCATGTGATTGTGGATGATATTAAACATACGAATGGAAGAGTTGGTGTGATGGCTGCTGATATTCTGCGGATGTTGGCATTCGTTGATGCTGATGGAGTGTATTTCACACAATTTTCCAAGTTTTATCAAGATATCAACATTCCACGGAAAGGTGACATTGACATAGAAGAAGGTAAAGTAAACGCAGGAGAAATTGAGGAGGCAGTAGAGTTACTTCAAACTTACTCCATGTGTCGGGTAGATGGTGACAACTTATCGTCACATAGATTGGTTAGGGACTTTATGCTCGAAAATAGTGACCATGATCAGGATCAGGAGCTCCTACGAAAGTTGATGTTTCTATTCAACCATATGAGGTTGAGGTTGGATTTTAAAAACATTTGTAAGCTTGGCCGACGCTATAGAAATTTAGTTAGGGAAATGTTCTACGAATTTTGGAAGTTGGAAGTTGATGACGGGGAGATTTGTTCTAGTATTTCAGAAATTTATAAGAAAAACTTTAATCAGGCATTGGAAACTGCTTGCTTGGAAATTCATTTTCTGCTAAAGTTTTTTTTGTTTACCAACTTCAAGTTCCTAAACCAATCTCTGTTGCAAAATTGTCATAAAGTATATCAATTTGTTAGACACAGGTATGGATTAGATCATGAACTAATAAAATCTATACATGGATTAATTGGGTATGACATATATATGGAAGCTGGATTACCGGTTGACATTCGGTCTCGATTCTTAGTTGATATGGTCGATGGGGATTGTGTCCCTGCTTATATATTGAGGAGATGTTTCATTGAGCTTATGGTGGCCTTAGAGAAGGAAATTGTAGTAGCTACAGAAACGACTCAAGTTCTTATTGTACTAAAAGAATCTATAACAAATCATTTCCATTTAAATGAGGATGACTATAGATTGGTCAGCTTAGCAGCTTTTTCAATGATTTCCTTCTTTTTCAAACGGAATGGAGATACTGATTTATTTAATCAAACACAGTACGAAATGTCTTGCCTAATGGAACATCCTAGTGATTTAGCAGCAGCTTGGCATTATGTCAAGACTCACTTACATTATTTTTCACTCCAAAGCGAGGAGTTAATTTTTCAAAATATCAGTGAAACAGTTGATATTGGGGCGTTTGAAAGGTTTTACCGGTTAGCATCTGCAGAGGTTAAAAAAGTGTCGGATTTAATGGATTCGATATCGATTTCACCAACACAAATGTGTCATTTGGATTTATTTGCAACTTTATATAATACATGTGCTGATTTAAAGGAAAATGGACGCGTTGACCAATCTTACAATTTTCCAAGTCTACTTGATTCAAATTTGTTTAATAAGAAAATGGTCATCAGAGTTATCGAAGGAATCAAAATAATTGCATCAGGACAATTTCATCTAGATGATTTAGAGACTGGAGAGGAAAATGGACACGTTGACCAATCGTTGAATATTTCAACTCAGCTTGATTCAAATCTATGGAAAGATCCAAATCAAGGTTGGCTGTCACTATGGACAGAAATTGTGAGCTCAGCTAGGAATAGCTTGGATAATAATTACGAAGCGATTTGGTCACTTGCAGAAATAATAAAAGCTTTATCGAAATATCATAAGGTGTTCTGGAATGATGTGTCTGACAAAACACTTGTAGAATTGATTGATATTCTGGAAGGATTAGTAAATACTGACAATGAAAAAAAGTTGTTTAAAAGGAAGATGTACAGTGTAATACATGATATTCATCACAGACTCTACGAGTGGGACTTTAGAATTTCCCTGTTTTTGCGCCTGCAAAAGTATGGATTGAATTTGACAATGCTTAAAATGTTATTACGATCAGCTTCCTCTGATCAAATTGTTGCAATCGGTAATAATACAATTAAATGCCAAAGGGAAGGGTCTATTGATAAATCTGATACATTCTTGGCAATCAAATACGTTTTAAGTTCACTTATTAGGCTCGGTGAAAAGGATAAATCATTAGAGATACTTTTTAAAACTCTGGCTACCGAACATTGTCCATCGTCTGATGAAAATCTAAGGAATTCATTATTTGAGAAGATACAATTAAAATTTGTTGATGTAGATTATATTCATATGGCGATTGCAACATTCCTGTACCAAATGAAATTTATGGACTTAGAAGACCCTCAAGGGTTTCTGTCCCCAGCCACTATGTTGTTTCAGATATTAGAGATGCTTTCACAAAAACAACCTCCTATAAAATTGTTGGCTTTGTGTTATGAAATTTATCAT
>JAQIWQ010000814.1:0-13617 GCA_034695825.1 Folsomia inoculata
AGCTAGGACACTACCAATACTTCAATTTGGTTCCAATTATTTAATCGCACTAAATATTCAATTTAACATTACTTGCCGGCTTTCCCAAATAAATCAAAACATGTGCATATAACTCATATACAAATTATAAAAACGACAAATTGGTAACAAAGTTTTAACTAATATTAACATGTTAATTGATCAAATGAAGTAATGTATTAATAAGACTTGAGCCTTCCTAAAATCAAGATTTAGCCAGCAATTTAGAATTTAAAAACATATTGAGCAAATCATACATACTAGAGCAACCCGTTTAAACAATAAAAAACGACCACGTCCATGAGAAAAGCTGCCCAGTTCCAATTCCTCGATAGTTTTGAACATGTGTGGTGGCACATTATGGCGCTGTGGGAATCGCACCAACTCCTCATGACGCACCGACTTGTCCTCACTCACAATGAGCGTCGATAGCAGTGGCTCCTCCCGACTCTGTGTCGGTGGTGGTAATCGCACCAACTCCTCATGACGCACCGACTTGTCCTCACTCACAATGAGCGTCGATAGCAGTGGCTCCTCCCACTCCCGACTTGACATTGACCTTGACTTTGACCTTGGATCTTCCTTGTATTTGTATACTTCGGCGCAATACATCTTAAACGTTTTACATTTCTCACATAATTCACTCCTGTGACTGCGACGTCTGTCTGTTGCCTCATCCTTCATCTCTGTAATCAATCAATTCACAGTTAATAAAGCCAACAACCGAACACTGGGTTATTTCAACAACAAGTCCTGATTCACCTTTAAGTCCAATCATTGCCTTTTTAAACTCATAGAAGGTATGTGGGGGTAAGCCAACTCCACACGTCCTGCATTTTTCTTCATCACTATACTTTGTCTTGTGGATATTTTCACACTGTCTGCAAATATAATAGTAATTCAGTTGCAAAGACTCTGGATCCGGTTGGATTGTGCGGTTGGTATGACAAGGAAGACACTTTTGCCCGTAATGCCTCCAGGCCGTGTTGGATGACCAAATATGACCACACACATCACAAAGATATTCTCCCCAGCAGGGCCATTTCACACCAGCCTTCAGGGGTAAATATTCCTTGGGCTGAGACATCTTTATCAATAATCTGCAATAATCAAAATTAGTTTAGAATTTAGATTTCTTTGACAGATGATAAGATTAACAATGAAACAAAAGGACTTGAAGCTTACCTTGGGTTGGTTACTGTCCAGTTTGGTTTATATAGTTTGTAACTTTTACATTCTGCAGCCCAGATATAAAATTAACCTCTGATTAATGTTGGCTAATTAACTTTTCGCGAATAACTTGAGCAAAAATTAGTAGGCAAAATTAAGTTGATTGAACCAGCCTGACTGCTTCTGCTGACTGTGAGAAAGTCAGAGAAAAACCATCGTCTTTGTTCTGTGCTGTTTGAGTAAGTCAACAACAAACCGAGACTAAACTCGTCCCACATTTTTTAAAAGAAAGAAGCGGGAAACAGACTGAATCCAGCTCAAAGTGCCTTCTCTCCTCTCAAATCTTTTGTTTTTGGAAGGATTTAATTAAATTTGTGAATTTTTGTAATATTGACTGAAAATTAGTAAATTGTGAGGAAGGAAATAAAGGAGGTCCAAGGATGGATCAAGAAATTCACGACAACGACCAAGAAGAAACCCCTCCTTTGCTAAATCCTCTGGTTAGTTTGGCTGGTCTTCAGGTTTTTGATATATATTATTGTTTTAAAAAATAGAAATGTGATTTCAATCCCTGATTTGCTTTGTCTTGATGGTAAATAGTGTGAATAATTCAAAACTTGAGCCAATTTTTTACTTTGAAATATTTCAATGTTTGTTTTACTTGTAAAAAATGTTTGAAGTGTTAATAAGATCCAGATCATCATTCATCATTATATTTCTGTGCAAATTATTCATTCGATGCCAATATATTTATTCGCAAATTAATGTTTTACAGATATTGTTGAAGGTGTTTCATTATTTGGACCATTCAAGCCTGAAGGAGGCTCGGTTAGTCTGTCCCCTGTGGAACAGTGAAGCTGCCCCCATTTTAACCAAAAGGAGTCAAATCATACTCAAGTCACCTTATCAACAGTGGTGGGATGACTCGTACTTGGATCATCCCGAGAATCGTTATGATGAATATGACAAGTTAAACGACACCTTGATCCACTCTTCAAATCCTGCAGTCTTTTTCCAAAACGCTCTTCTGGACTTTGCCCTTCTGAAAAATTCCAAGTTTTTACAGATGCTTCAAGAATATGGACACCTTCTCATGTCGGTGGAGGTGAAGAACTGCAATTTTCAGGCATCTTATAGCTTTCTCGTCGGAAATGAAGGTCGTTGGGTGAGAGGAACAGAAGATTCAGAAGAGCTGCGAAAGTATCTTCATCCCATACTGGCCCTGCATTGTAAAAATTTGGCTCATCTGAAGGTTGAAGCTATATTATACAACTACTACGACGATGATATAATCTCTCAATCAAGCTTGAAGATTACGGAGCCATTAGCACTGGAAAGTGTTGATATAATTGGGTGGGACCGTCAGGGAACATCAACCCCACCTGAGCTCAAATGTTTACTGGATGTTATCAAGGCGTCTCCCAAATTGAAGAGATTAAACTTTACTGCTGCCTCTCGGTTTGTCCAGGCTCTCGAGTTTTGTGAAGGCGTTTCAACCCTAGATACTGTCAAGAATTTCGAAGAATTTGGTTGGAGGTTTGCCCTCGGCTTTCGCCATGATGATGATAAACAGGAAAATATTATTGAGATGTTCCAAATAATATCCAAGATGGAGATGAAGGAGTTGCGGGTACTATCTCTGTGCAATTTAACTTTGTACAGTACAGAAATGATGGCCGAGCTGGTGGAGTTTTTTCAAAAAAATGGAAAAAATCTCAAGAAATTGTTGCTGCCGGATGTCTGTATTAATTTGGATGGAAAAATGAAAAATGTAGAGCCGGTATTTTCGACGCCGAAGTTTCAAGAAATCTTAAGGTTTTGTCCTTCAACCAATTTTATCAGCGTCACAACCGCTAAGCACTGGGCAGATCTGATGATTGATTTGACCTCATTGAAACTGAAGCCGTATCCTAATTTGACAAAACTTGTCCTTGGGGGTTATATTCTGAAAAATATTGAATCATTCCAAGCTATTGTAGGTTGGTTTCCAAACCTTGTCTGCTTAAACCTGGATGGTGTGAGATTTTCTTACGCCGTTTATGATGGGACGAGGGCGGTGGAAGTACACATAGCTGACGTCGTCGTAGATATCGTGGACGTTGTCAAAACTTTGGGGAGTTTGGAGAAACTTCAAGAGTTTGTGCTGAAAGTGGATTTCGACCACATACCCAAATGCTCACCCGAAAATTTATTGGCTCAAATTATTGAAGCGGCTCACTGGGCTCCTGGTAGGTTTCAATAAATGAAGAACATTTCGTTGTATGATGTTTTTACCGAATGTGTATATTTTCATTGTTTTAGTCCTCAAAATACTGACCATTATTGATGACAACAATCTGGGGTTGTGGGAATATTTCAAAATGGATGATGTAAAAGATGCTCTACTGCAAACAAAAGGGTTCAACTGTGTCCAGTTCGAAGACTTTCGGGTATGTTTCCAATGATAAGATCAAACTTGGCTTGGTTTCTGAATTTCCAGTGTTGAAAGTGCATAATCACGTTTTTTAGATGATTAAGGAGGAAAAATTGAACATCGACATATTCATTTCCGAAAACCATCTTCCAGCAAAATTTGTATATAAGTCATCCGAATCATTTGATGAGTGATATGTATGCACTGATCCTTCATTCAATCCACCCACAAATACTTTCCGGATGGAATTCGACCGACGAAGTATTGTATTAGTTTCTTTCAGTTTCCGACAAGATCATTTCCTGCCTTAATTGAAATCTACATAGTTAGTATTTAAATATGATTTAAATATTTCAAATGATTGTCAGTTATTCAACAACTCTGTGGTTATTCAGTTACTTTATCGTTTCCGTTCTGGCCGAATTTATGTTAAACATTTATTAAAAATTATAAGCCTCCGTGGTGTTAGATTCATTTCATTTTCATGGGGTCTACTATTAAAGACATTGTAAAAAATTATTCCTATTTAAAATTTGAATATTTAATTCAATATAAAATACTTTTGCAAACGTAATGAAATAATTGTGGACAATGGGACCTATGTAGTATTGAGATCAATGTGTTTACATTATATACTGGAGTCACTCAAATAAAGATTGAATTGAATTGAAAAACTAAAAATTACATGAGCTACCCTGAATTCAAGACAGGAGACTAAAACTTAAGGGGTCGAGATGAAGGAGGGGGGAAAGCATCTACCTAAACTGCTGTTTTCTTGCAAGGGCTATACAGGAGGCCAATAAGAAACAAATTACCTACCTACCTAAACTGCTGTTTACAAGTCTGTGTTGTTTTTTAATTATTTAATCCGAATTCTTGTAAATATTGATTGGAAATTAGTAAATTGTGTGCTGGAATAAAGGAGGTCAAAGTTCAAGACGATGTGGGTCAAGAAATTCACCCAAACAAGGAAAAAGATGTCCAAGAATTTGGACATCTTCTCATGTCTGTGGAGGACCTCCACAGTCAACAGAAATAAAAAAAAGTAGCGGTAGGTGATCATGGACATAATTTCAGATATGATGACACATAACTGTCACGCTCTATTGAACACGCGTAAATGGCGACAATGTTCCTGCACGTTGTGTTTTAATTAGGCAAAAGGGAAGGGTTTAATTTGTTCATGTTTCGTTGAATTTGCCAATTTTTAAATCGCCACTGCAAGATGGCAAATTAAATAAAAACCAGCAAATAACGGTATCATAAACGAAATACAGGAGATTAGTGGTAGGATCTGAATAACCACTTCGGGATAATCTGAAACGAAAGTCATCGATATGATTATCGTATGGAAATGGAATGTGTACATGACATGACAACACCTGCACTATGATTATCCAAATGCGGAAAATGTGTAAATAAACCAATTTTTTGAATAACGTTTAATTAAATGGCTTTATTTCAGGGTTCTTGTAAATAAATTCCTTATGATAAATTGCATAAAGAATGTTCTTCGGTAGTACTATGTCGAGTAAATTAACAATGAAAAAACAACACCTTGTTTATTTAACTTACATTTATATATGTCGTGAGGGGTCAATCGTCGACTTGTACGAGTAAGTAACACCCACCTGCAACTTCATTTGGGAATGATCACATTGATTTCGGATGCACAACCCTGGGTGAATAAGCTGCACTGCTCATCACTTGACTTCATCAAACAACTACCCGGATAAATATCTTCACAAAGCGTGACATACTCTAAACTCACCAAATTTTACGAGATTGCTGTTGTCAGTTCTACTTATCTCCTAACGTACTTCTGTGCATGAAATTAAAATTTCCATGAGTTTTATACGTGGAAACTGGTTGTCTATTTATGAATCCGGTTGATAAGTCACCAAATCTAAACATGGAGATGGTCAGCGGACTAAAACAAAGCACAAACCCTACAATGTCGACATCGATAAGACATTAATATGTGTAATTCAACAATTTTCGTACTTGACCAAGATTGATCACGATACCATTTTTACCCGAGTTAATTACGGCATCATTTTATGACTATTTTTACAATGAAATGGATGCTACTTCGACCAAGTCAGCCGATTTTGGTCGAAACATTGTAAATTTTATGAAAAAAATAGTGGTGTACCAAATCGAAAGCAAACAATAGACGTGATTAGAAGTTCAAATAACGTACTGTACAATGGGGATACTCACATGGGAAAATGTTTTATTTAGTCCAAAATCTATCATTTTTATCTGGCATCATAATACTAAAATTTTACTCCTATTTACGTTTAAAATCTTTTTAACCATTACAAAGCATTTTCAGCAATTAAAGTTGCAATACACTGAATTAAAATTACAAAATATGACATGACTCAGGAATTATTACATCTGGTGGTTCGTTAAATCTATCAAGGTAATCAAACAATTAAATTTAACAATGTTCATTATTAGTGTTAGTTTTTACATTTAACGTAATGAGCAAACAACTACATGTGCCGGGGGTTGTCGCCTACCACATAGCTATTTGCCACCTGGCGCCTAGGGGGCTGTAACCACCGCCTACCACCTTCCGCCTTGGTACTCACCGCCTACGTATTCACCTCCTACCACCTAGGTGCTCACCGTCTACCGCCTCAAAAACTCCCGAAACCGATAGGCGGTTAATTAAAATTACTGGAGCATATGACTCGATTGTAACCAATAACGTTCAGTTACACCCAAACAACCCCTACTACGGCCTCAGTTTTAAATTTTGGCAACAGGCATGGAGATATGGAACGGACAATATATACCCCTGAGTTTTGTAATCATAAAACTCAGCCACTTCTTACATGGTCTTTGGTTCTTTATTTGGTCTTTTGGACAGTCATTGTTTTGTTCAATTTTGGAATCAACGGACATCACTCACACTTAAGTAATTTACGTTGTAAAGTATTCGACTAACAACGGAAAGAACTACGAAGTATAGGAATTAGTTAATTTTGCAAAAGGTCTGTATTTTCTTCTATCGAATCCGGTTGGTGCATAAGCTTTGCATTCACTCGGAAATACATTTTGAATGCAATTTTTTAACTAATCCATCTGTTATAGGGCTGGTTTAGGTAGTATTAAATACATTGTTTTTAGTACTAAATGTGCACTAGAAAGTACCATTTATAGTTGTTAGAACCAAATCTGACATTTGTAGTAACTACATATTATGTAGTTGTTAGTATCAAATATTTCAGTATTAGTAACTACAAATACAGTATCCCATTTATGTAATTATAAAATAACTCATTGTAATACTAGGCAATGGAGTCCAAGTCACAACCCCACGAGAATACTTTAGACGTGGTTCGTGACGATACAATACGGATACTGGGTCCGGATCGTTCGGATTCCAGTGATGGTGGAACAGAACACGATCTGGAAGGAGAGGGTATGGATGAGGGGAGTTGTGAAGACGGTCAAGAAACAAGAGAAGGTACAGATGAAGAAGATAGTGAAGATTGTTCTGTCCGATATCATATCGCGAATATGTACATCGCAACGCTTACACCGCCAGTCAATGCTGGATATTTAAATTCAAACACTTTCACCATCACTGCATGGGAAACGGATAGTAAGGAATTTTATTTTAGTACTAATTGTACCTATTTCATGAATAGCGTTAAACAAAATCATAGATTTTTATTCATGGGAGTTGGTCTCCCAGATGGGTACGTGAGTTTTTGGACCGATGGTCATCACTCTCAAAGAGTTCTACTATAGACGTGGAAAACACAATGCATTACATGTTCGACATCAATCATGGGGCGAAATATCATGAGCATTTCCTAGAATATGTAGGAAAATCTCTGGGAGAGATTTATGGTGTTGATCCATTCATTGGAATGGTCAGCACAACAAAAAATTTGTTACCAACCATGCAACCGGTTGGTGACTGTGGCTATTTAGTTTGTTATTTGCTCACGATGGTGTCTTGTCAAGGGCTAATTTGGGCCGATTCCTTGGATTTGTTCCTTCGGAAGCTTACCCGTGCTTGTAGAAGGATGAAGAAACTAGAGTATACAACCTTCCAGGGAAGAATGCTCACCACCAAAATGAGTAAGCTAGGCAAGCTACGACTTATAATAAGCGATTGGCTCCGTTTCATATCAAAGAATCGCAAAGTCTACAATATTTGCAATGTTTGGGGAGGGGGGGGGGGAATGAGAAAAGGGATGGCACAGGCCATTGTTAGGTTAAAATTCAACCATAATAATAGGATAAAGAAATGTTAGATGTCTCTTTTTAAGAGCGTCCAAGATATGGATGGGTTACAGGTAAATAGCATAGAAATAATATTAGGCGTCATATCTTTAACAAGTATCATGCGCTTGGCATGACAAAGCCAGAGCAGAGCTCAGATTTATCCGAATCCAAATCCGACTTTAGCACTGACTCTGATGGTGACCGCTAAAATCTTTCCGATTCAGGAGATGGTGGGTGGCACTTTGAAATAGACTATGAAGCTTGGGATGTACCACCTGTGGGGAGGCCTACAATTTTACCACCTCCTTGGCTAAGCTTTCGTGGTCAATATTATACTGACCCTTCTACAATTCGACCAATGGAAAGAGAGGTTGCATGTTTTGAACTTGCAGAGTTAGAAGCATGGGGAAGTAGTCCTGGTTGGGTTGGGGTAGGATATCCATTACCCCGTCCAGAAAGTTCTTCTGATCCTTGGATGGGTAGAATTCGGTCAAATTGGCAAAATTCGATTCCGATGAAGAAAATAACCGGCGGCAGAACGCGATTCCAGTTGGTCATTAGCCCTGGGGATAGGCTAGTAGTTTTATCAACTCCATGGCTAGGTTTTAGAGGTTTTTATTATTCTAATCCCTTTCGACCTCTGACGTATCGACGGGAGGTTGCATGTTTTGAAATGATAGAAAGAGAAGCATGGGGAAGTAGTCCTGGTTGGGTTGGGGTAGGATATCCATTACCCGGTCCAGAAAGTTCTTCCGATCCTTGGATGGGTAGAATTCGGTCAAATAGGCAAAATTCGATTCCGATGAAGAAAATAACCTGCGGCAGAACGCGATTCCAATTGGTCATTAGCCCTGGGGATAGGCTAGTAGTTTTATCAACTCCATGGCTAGGTTTTAGAGGTTTTTATTATTCTAATCCCTCTCGACCTCTGACGTATCGACGAGAGGTTGCATGTTTTGAAATGATAGAAAGAGAAGCATGGGGAAGTAGTCCTGGTAGGGTTGGGGTAGTATATCCATTACCCCGTCCCGAAAGTTCTTCTGATTATTATTCGGTCGGATTAGCAAATCGAAGACGAGATAGAAACTAGCGATTCCGAATTTTCAGGACCAGTAGTAATTTATGAATCAGAAGAATGGCATGATTCACCCTCAAATTCTGACTCCTCCGACACTGGCTCGGACTGCTCTGCTAGGATAGAAAATTTTGTGGGTTTGTTAGGTAGATATCATTATGATACTGAATCGGAAGGGCGATCAATTCGCAGAAGTTGTAGGTTAAGCATTTTGGGCAGGGGATCAATATGGAGAGCCGCGACAAAAGAGGCGAAATGGCTAGCAATGTAGGTACTGTGAGGGCTCATTCGTGACTGAAAGAGGCTTAAAGCTGCATTCGGCGAAGATGCATAAGGAAAAGACAACAGAGGCTGGTTCCTTTGAAATTGTACGACATCTACTAAGGTAGTATTGTATATTTTAGACGTATTCAAATTTGGTACGAATTTTAACTGTTAAGCTATG
Source organism: Folsomia inoculata (assembly GCA_034695825.1). Classification (NCBI taxonomy): domain Eukaryota; kingdom Metazoa; phylum Arthropoda; class Collembola; order Entomobryomorpha; family Isotomidae; genus Folsomia; species Folsomia inoculata. Next base: position 9,373 of record JAQIWQ010000814.1, read on the forward strand.
CGGTGTTGCTTACAGCGCAGTCTGTAAGATCATGGTGATCGCAAATCAGAAGAAGATCGCCGATCAGTTACAGCGATAAACTAAAGCAGGGCTTTTTGGTAAGCAGTAACATTCTTTTTTCTAATTTCTATTATGAATTAATTCTTCGCAAATTTCCAAAATTAGCGTTTGAGGATCTTCTTAGAACTCAGCTGTCCAGCTCTTTTCGATTTCCGCCTGTCACTGCAAATGATTTGTCGGAGGATTCAAGGCGCAATGAAAAAGGTTTCTCATTATTAATCTTTTAGAACGATATTATTTACTATAGGTTCTGTTTCTTTTGTTAGTGTTTTACATTGATGATGAAGATATAAAGATAGAACCAGCAAATGATTTGTCAGAGGATTCAACGAGCACTGAAAAAGTTTGGCATTATAAATGTTTTAGAAGGATATTATTTACTATAGGGTGTTTGTTTTTTTGTGCTTTACATCGATGATGCAAATGTAAAGACCAAACGACTAACGATATTCAAATACCTCCAGAATACCGTTACTTGACAAATTTAATTCTGTCCAAGAAATTTTGTCACATTCTGTAGTTTGTAAGTACACTACATATGTATGAATATGGTATACATTTAATGAATAACTGCATGTTTTCATTTAGTTTATGTAAATCCATGTTTCCAATGAGTAGTGCAATTTGTGTGTGCAGTTGAATGCAATGAATGATGAAGGAAGACGTTGGTTAATGGAAAATTTGCATTAATTTGATTTGAACGTGTTTGTACCTAATTTAACCCTGCATTCGTATTACAAACTTTAACTGTTGACATAAATTGAATCATGTCTGAAAAGATATATTAATTCATATTATGTTATATATATTATAGATATGAAATATTAGTTGTACCTTGTATTATTAATAACTTATCATCTAGTTTGGTAGAAGGATGGTTTAATAAAGTTGTCGTATTTAGTTAAGGTCTAGGCCAGAAACCAGTCATCCCATATATTACATATAAGTATGTCACAAAGAAAGATAGTGGAAAGATCACCCCCATTCCCCATCCAATGCATTTGATGTTCGTGTTAATTACAAGCCCATGGATATTATACCCAGGCACAAGCAAATGACTTAGCGAAGGACCAACTAAATCCCTTAATGGTCCTCCCTTAATCGTTAAGGTTCCCCCTTTGTATGGAAAAGACTTTCTAACAACGTTAATTAAATGACTCGAGTGTTACTGAGTTGTTAATTAGAAGAATGAATATGTATGTGCCATAGTGTAGAGTATAGAAAAATCCACCCTTTTACTTGAAACGCTTTCGAACGTAGCCATGCCACCTCAGTACAAGCCACGCCATGTACTCAAGTTGTTTGAGGGGTTAATTTATGAATAATTCTAATTTTCTAAAAACATTTGAAATAAACCGTTGTATACGGTGAAAAGAGCTCGCCCGCAGTATCAATATTGTTTCAGCATTTCAAATCTTCTAAGCATTACATCATGAAGTTTTTCAAACATTTCAGCACTAACTTTTCACCATTTCAACAATTTTCCCAACGTCGCAAACATTTCAAGGTTTTTATCACTAAATGTTCAAAGCAGTTTACCTTCATCTATTCCAATAATTCAGCAATTACAATTTTGCGATGTAATGAGGCATTAACATTATCTCAGTTCTATTTTAAAGACAGTATTAATTTTCTCAAGTTATGAAGCGCTCCCATTACAAGAATGCAATTCTGATGACAAAATTCATGTTACGATATTTTTGAAGCTGAATATTCCTAATCATAATTTTGACAACTTTATGAAGCGCTAACACCGCAACTATTCAATTCTGAAGAAAAAAATTTTTTGTCACTATATGAAGCGCTGACACTGCAACAATTTTGTCACTATTTGAAGCGCTAACACTGCAACAATTTTGTCAATAAATGAAGCACAATTATTGTAGCATTAAAATTTTGATGACACAATAGGTTTCATGAGAATACTACAGAATATAAATTTCTCACATATGAGGCGTTTACATTGTAGCACTCCTATTTTGATGACATAATAGGATTGAAGCCAAATATCTGAAAATTCAATTTTTCTCAATTATGAAGCACAATTATGGTAGCGCTCCAATTTTGATGACATAATGAAATTGAAGCCAAATACCTCAGAATCTAATTTTGCTCACATACGAAGCGCTCCCACTACCTAGGGACAATTTTGTGAACACAAATTTCTCCATCGAAACCGCATATTTTGGTAAATGCCGAACTTTTCCCACTACAAATGCATGTTAATCGTCTTACAATTCTGTTCAAATATGAAGCAGTTATTTTCAGTGAAGCGATGAGGTAGCGATGTGAAATTCGATTTTTCAGAGTACCCAATCTAATAGCATCAATTTTATAAATGTGGAGCGCTCCAAATGCCAATTGGAGTCAAATGAGTGACCGTGATATATGCACAACAATGCAAATTTAAAAGCGGACAGACAGACAGACGGACAGACGGACAGGGAGAGTTCAATAGCTGCTCCATTGCTACATCGCAATGGGCGAGCTAATAAGGTTAAGAAATACGATACATTGGTGATTGATGCTTCAGTGTTTAGCCTTTAAAGAAATGTCCTTCTGCACCTCTTTTGAACAACACATATAAGGATGGATGCGGTGTCTGATAGACAACCGAAGTAGCTAAAGTAAATTTAGTAATTTCATAGTACGTCGAAGTTTCTAGATTTAAGTCTAATGATAAACCATTATGAATTGTTGACATTAATACCTAATACTGTAGTAATCTTAAATATAATTTCTACTCGGAATACACGTAGCAATTGATAATTGTACTCTCAATGCAATGCATGTTGTGTGCGGATTGTAAGTTCTCTGATGCCGCTGATGAGTTTTAGAATTTTGACTGCTATTCATTACTTCAAATCACGAAATTTGAATGTCGGTCGGGATACTTAACTTACAGTTCCAGTGCAGAGTCTCTTCGTGTTGACAGATTTGTGAAGACGTGGCTAGATGACGGGATGTTGTGATGTGATGTAAGTTGATCAGCAAAAAGGAGGTAGCCTATGTCCTGCACAGATCTTCATGTTGATTGATGTTAGTCCTGTGAGGACTAGATTAGCAGGTATGTGTCCCGCAGTGTCTGTAAAATGACAGAAAATCATTAAGACAAGTCAAGAAGTAAATCGTTAATAAGACAGTATAAGAATGCGCGTATGAAAATGTAAATATAATTATAAGTATGACGAGTCGAAAGGACAACCCTATGTAGTATATACCATTGATAACTTCGTTTTGCTGCCATTCATACCCCTTAACCGTATCTGAGGTTGTACAGTGAAATTTAAAAATGCTTTAGGATATAAATAGACTAGAATAATTTGTGTGGAAAGCCTTCCTCCTATAATCGGATCGTAAGTATTCTACAATATCTTAGATTTTCAACGAAGTGCCAGTAGGTAATAGTTTACCAACAGGATGTGCAGAATTCAGGTTTTGAGCAAATTTTGATACGTAGGCACAGAAGATGCAAATAAAGCATTTAAGACCTTTACCATGTGTAGCAGTTAATGAACGACATGCAGTCGTGACAGTGTCAGCATTGAATGCTATGATTATTTGTGCCTCAGCAGCTAGAATTGTCAAAATCAATAGCGTCATTTCACAATCTAAGATAATTCTTCATCCACACACATATCAATACAATAAATAATCAGCTTCAATTTGCTTAATTTGCAGTGTATTTTCACTTGCAGTGCAGGTCATTTAATGTCCAAAAATTGAACGCATAAACATGACAATGGGTGCAAGGAATTATGCTAATTCAGTACTGAGATGGCTTAGGCTATTGTATGTATTAATACATTTGAAAAGAACCTCACCTTGCAGCTCGTCCGAGGTTGATAAGTAGTTGTCATTGTCGCATCATTGTTGAGCTTATTGTGGAAATTAGAATTTAGGCAGGTCATTCCTTTATTCATGTCCATTGGATGGAACTATTCCTAAGGAACAAAATAAATCACAAGAAAATAAGAATTTTGTTGGACAACATCATCAAATCGTTCAGGGAACAATTAAAAATAAATCCGCTTTCTACTTATCATTCCCATTACTGTAACAAGTCATTATCACAATGACAACCATTAAGTTTATTAAATTTCAAAATCTGTAAAGAGACTTTTCACTAGTCATTCATGTGCTGCGTGACTCTATAGGAATTTAGTGGTAAAGATATTCTAATTG
>JAQIWQ010000815.1:0-13602 GCA_034695825.1 Folsomia inoculata
CTCTTGTAATAGCGTCATAACTTCCAAAGGCTACAGGTTACGATGTAATAAATGTTTTGATCAATCAATCTAATCCAATAACGTCATCAATCTAACCAAAGTCATTGTTACATGACTGATGAAGTGGAGACAGAAACATGAAAAATTAATTACATCATGACATTGAAAATGTGCCAGTGATTGATATCAATTCAATTGCATCATATCTGGGTACGATACGATACTCGAAACATTTGACATGAAAATCTAAAAGTCCATATAATGGACAAATTGAAAGCACATTCTCTTCAGTTTCCAAGAAGCAAGTACAATTCAAACTTATCGACCAAATCAGCCAAAACTTTGCATACAAATTCAACAGGTGAATTATTTAATTACACAAAACAGTTGACACGATGACATTTTTCTTTTCAACAAAACATTATCTACTCTTTACCCTCGTCCTTGAGATAGCAATGGCTGCAAATTTTCCGATAGGAAGAGGATCGAAATTGAACAAACAAGTAAAACAGGAGGACGAATTCCTTTACGATGTTTTCCCGAACGACTTTCAGTGGGGATTTGCCGTGTCCGCATACCAAACTGAGGGTGCTTTCGAAGCAGACGGCAAAGGTATATCAGCATGGGATTTCTGGACCCATGAAAATAACGGATCAAACATTGTGAATGGGCAAAACGGGGATGTCGCTTGCGATTCATACAACAAATTCGAGAACGATACGCAACTCTTGACCAACATGGGGGTAAACGCAAACGCAACATATACAAATATACTCTACATCAATTACTATACTTACATCGATTACAAATGTTTCCTCTGTACAGGCCAACTTTTACAAAATATCCTTATCATGGCCAAGAATAGTCCCCACAGGAAAAGCCACAGAAGGGATAAGCCTCGCTGGAATTGCCCACTACAACAAAGTAATTGACAACCTGTTAGCCTACAACATTACACCGTTCATCACCCTCCATCAATGGGATTTACCACTTCCCCTTGTCCAAAACGGGTCATGGGCAAATGAAGAAATCGTATGTATATACATTTATAATTGCAATGATTTGCATTTTACAATTACTTACAAAATATGTTTATAAATAGGTAAAACATTTTGGTGACTTTGCCAACATTGCATTTCGATACTTTGGGGACAGAGTTCACCTTTGGGCAACGCTGCACGAACCTTTGATTTCATGCCAGGCCGATGCCACCTTTGGGGTTCACGACTCTTTCGAGGAACCTCCAACCAAGCAATATATCTGCGTCCATAATGTTCTTAAAGCTCACGCCACCGCCTACAAAATTTACAAGGACTTTGGTTTTACTGGTCAAGTTGGTCTAACCCTGAATTCGGAGTGGTCTCAGCCCAAAAACGGGACTGATCCATCCCACATAGAGGCCGCGGAACGACTCCTGGCCTTTCGATTAGGGTGGTTCCTCCACCCAATTTACACTGGCGATTATCCCCCCAGTATGAGGGAAATTGTGGATAGGAAAAGTCAAGCTGAGGGAAGAAATGCTTCTCGTCTACCAACTTTTGATGCAGAGTGGAAACAAAAATTGAATGGTAAAGACAAATTGCGACATTTTTTCTATGAAGGTGTACTGAATATCGTTTTCTTCAGGTTCGATCGACTTTATCGGCCTCAACTATTTCTTTGCCGTTAACGTTGTTCCCACCAACGGGAGTAACAAAGGATTGGACGGTGATGGAAACTTTGCTACAGAATTTGATCCATCCTGGAACGTTACCGGAGGGGGTCTGCCTATTACTCCATGGGGAATGAGACCGTTGTTGAACTATGTCAAGACTACGTATGGATCATCTCTTCCAATGTATCTAATCAATGGGTGCGGTGAAAAGGAAGGGGTGGATGGGATTGATGACAAATTTCGATCAGATTTTTTCAGAGCTCATATAAATGAATGTTTGAAAGCTGTAAAGCTGGATGGAGCAAATGTCAAAGGATTCACATCTTGGAGTCTTATGGACAATTTCGAATGGGGATCTGGATATACGTGAGCATATTATTTACCACAATTATTCCCATTTGTATGAGCAAATATTGAAATATGTTTAACTTATATTTCAGTGTTAAATATGGAGTTCATTCTGTAAACTTTGATACTCCAGATTTAATCAGAACTCCAAAATCTTCTGCACTCTATTTAAAACAAGTAATAGCTGATAATGGATTTCCTTTACCAAAAACAGGGACATCATAAATTTGTGTTATGGAATTAGTTCAATATCATCATATACTAATTGTAAGTTTTCGGATTTCTAGTAAATCCGATACCATGCTTCAGACATTTACTCATTTCATGTATTAAATATCCTTACCTCAATCTTCATTTTATGTCAGGGGAATAAAATCTTAAGTCATTTTACTTGTATTTTGTAAACTATATGCTGATTGATGTAAGTGAGGATAAACTATAGAATAGCAATGAGTCATGTCCAGCCAAAAGAAGCTCATGAAATGAAATAGATAAAATATATCTAATTCAAATAAAAGTATAGCATCAGCATTATATAACAGCAGGAACCACATTCCTCCTCCAATATCATGTCCAGACAATTCAACTTGATTATGTAACCCTTGAACAAAGAACAGAAAAACACGTCACCGTCACGCAAACCAAAAACAACTACGACGTCCGTTCATCATAATTCATATCAAGCTCACCCTCACATTGTTGATCTTCTCAAGTCCATCCATTCCATTGCCAAAAACCATACCAGCTGCAAAGTAACACTTTTAAACTCAAGAAAACGGAAATTATAAAAGGTAAGGTCTCCACTCTTAATGGTTAATGGTACTTACGGTACGGTATAGGTACAACGTAGATGGTGGTGATTTGGTTGGTAAATAGGTTATGTAATGTCTCATAAATAATAGCCAAGAATATTTATTTGGTAAGCAAATGAGCTATAACTAATTCTTTTTACACTTCTTACTCACCTGACCTCATACAAGGCAGCAGGTACACATTGAGTTGAGTGAATTGGCCAACCCTTTGATTTTATTCATCCATCTTACCACTGACTGTAGATGATCTACACAAATTCAGTCAGTCTACCAATTGTATTATAGTAGTGAAATAAAACTAAACGAGTTGTAGTAAGGGAAGAAATTAAATAGTTGTAGCATCAATAAGTGAGTGTTATACTACACTGTGTAGTAAATAGAGTAAAACTTTACTCTTTTATAACGCTAAAATAATAATTTCTAAAGTCGGCCAGACAAATTAAACCCCTAGAGTCGAACTTTATACTCCTATAAATAAAATATTACATTCTTTAATTTTTAATAACAATTCTTCCCTTGTACATTGTACCTTTACTTTAATTCTTAAATGTTCATTTCGGATTTTTGACCCCTCAGAAGTAAAACGAGAATTGATGAATTGTTGAACACATCAGTTTAATTTATTAGAATGTTTGGTGTTTGACATTGTGTTTTAATAAACCAGTAAGTGTTGATGACATATTATTACATATTTTTATAGTCAATCATTTCAACTAAAATATATTTTCATTTATTTTATTACAGGGAAATTCTGGTGGATTATCATCATTGTCCATGTCGATATAAATCCATTCCTGATACTGTTTTTCATCTACAAATTATCTTGAATCGTTATAAACTACATTCACTAACTACTCGTCATGTGTCAAGTTTAATACTTGAAGAAGAAACAAATATTGAATGCAATTGAACAACAGCTGGAGCAGTGGCATTATCGATTTCAACATACGAAACGAACTGCAACATTTTAAAAAGAAGACAGGAACCATCAAACTCCAATCCAAATTGTGAAGGTGACCATTATTTACATCAATCACTTACCATAATCCAGTTTATTGTTCAAGAAATAACCACTTCAAGTAAGTTTGTCAGGTGATTTTAGCTGTAGAGAGGTGACAAAAATTAAACGTGGTTCATTCCGATAAGATAAGATGCATAATTGCAATTCAGCTTATCCGTCAGGTTCAGGTCCAAGTCCAGTCAGTCAACTCAAGTCAAATTAATACGCGCACTCATCATCCTTCTTCAGTTAAACATGTTTTATCCGTATCAACTATCAGTCAGAATGGATGGTCAGACCATGCAATGGTATCAATATCAATATTGAAGTTCATGATGAACTGTTCATCAGTAAACCAGATTGAATGCGGAATTAAGAAATACATTTGCTTTGTTCACATAATAATTTTGGATGGACGTCGTGTTGTCAATGAGTCATGGTCATCACCATCACTCTTACTGTCTTGATTTCTCTACTAATAATCAGTCATTTATTGATGGTAGGAAAGAATCTACTTGAAGGAGAATCCATTGATAAGATAATAATGTTTGTCTTGGCTTGGGTTTTTTGGCGTGGGTGTTTCGTTTAACTTAAAAGGATAGAATTCGGGATAATTTTGCAACTATGAATCAATCCCATTTCCTGCATCCTTCGCATTTAATTATTCTTTCTGTTAGCGTCATTTGTTTAATTTAATTCATTGTCACGTCCTAATCCAAACAGTCCTTGTATTAAGTGCCATGCACTAATACATGTATGCGTGTTTGTCCTGGCGTGGTTGTAAAACTTCCAACGATGCAATGTGGCTGACTAATGTAATGTCACATTTATTAGTTCTTTAGTATTCATTGTTACTTGTTTCATTTCAGGCATCCAGACATGAGTGCGTGATGATGAAAGAGTGATTTGCAAATCCAACCATCGACAGATTTGCGACATTTTTTGCCTGCCATATCAAAAATCGTGATAGTCATTCTCATTTCGACTTGAATTGGATGGATAAACTATTGAATTGACTTGTCTCAGCAGCAAATTTATTTGTGCAGGATTTGTGCAAGTTTAGTTTAATTTGCTAAAAAAACATTCCCATCTGTCTGTGAATGTTCCAGGCAAGTCAATAACATCATATTCCTATTAATATTCACAATTGACAATATGATATTGGACTAATTCTTGGTACATTACCAACGGTAATGGTAATCTATTGGTGAATCTGCTGTATGTAATAACGTCATTTTTATTGACTGCACTTTAAATGTATGAATACCCTTTGATTTGTTGCTTACTGCTACGATTTTCGTTGTGTTCATGTTCAACTCGTCTGTTTTTGTTTGGATATTGTCTAATCGTATATAGTTTTGTCGCAAACAAAAATGGTTTTTATATATGATTATTTTGTGTTACAGGAAATCAATCAATCAATAACAGAAACAACTTTCAAAAGACGACAGAAATTATATACATATTCCATTTAATTGAATGGCAAACTCTATACGGAAAATCGAATATTGTGAATAATTCAGAACGAAATCGCTAAAAGCGATTGGGCGTGGATGATTACAGCCATTTATGAAACAGTATTGATTGTTTGTGTTGTGATCGATGAAAACCAGTTCATCGAAAAAGTTCCCATACTAAGATTTGTACCTACCAATGTCTGGAAATGAGTCCCCCGGAGGTGACGACTCTTTGTCGTTGTCTCTGTCATCAACATCTACATCTTTAACAACAAAATCTATTGCCTCCTCCTCTCGAGATGTCTCATCGATACACTTACTGGATCCGAAATATAAAAATTACGTGTCAGCAGTGGAAAAAGCGCTCAAGAGTTTTGAATGTAAGAGTGTATGACAATTGATTTTGATTTTATTGACGGTCTGATTGATTTTAATAATTACATGTCTATTAAATTATTGTACAGACTCGTCAGAATGGCATGACCTGATTTCTGCACTTAGCAAACTTAATAAAGTAAGTGGGTAATCTCTTAGAATAGATATTCAAGGGGTGGATGATGGATTACTTAACTGTTCTATAACGTTGCAGGTGATAACTACATGGAGTGGAAAATATGGGGGAGATCTTCCTCGGTTACATCTTGTAACAAAACGTTTATCGCAATGTCTTCATCCAAATCTCCCTGGTAGGGCTCAACATGACTTATTTGAAGACAGTTTGATGTAATCTTGAATTGTTTGAATCGCAGTTTTTAATTTTGGGTTTCTCAGGTGGAGTACATTTAAAGACATTAGAAACATATGAACTGATTTTCAAGTCGATTCCTTCTGATCGGATAAACAGTGTCATTGGTCCTGATTTCTTTTCGTTTGCATCAGGTATGTTTAAACGTTTAAAGAGTGCAATTCGTAGACAATTGTATAATCACTATCAAATTGTTTGGTTCTGCTATAGGATTGTTCCCTCTTTGGACTTACGCTTCGGAACAATCTCGGTAAATACATATTCAAATAAGTTTCAACTAATATTTCCTTTGGGCATTTTGATGTAGTATCAGTTAATCTCGGAACAATCCGATTATAGTTATTACCTACTACTAGACATAGGCGAGAGTGCATGCACGCAGACAGCTCCAAACAATATTACGAATTACGACTAACTAATAACCCACCACAAACCTAGTTCAATGAAACCTTTAATGAAAGATTCTTTATTATTTCATTTTCAGACCAACTTTGCTTCGAATCTATGAAACGTACCTCCTCCCACTCATTACGCATCCTGCACTAGAAGGATTTTTAATCTCGATTTTATCCGGCCTTTCCGAAGATGAGAATTCATCCGCAACTACCCCGACGATAGTTAAAGATGATCCTCTATCTACCATTGGAAGAGTCAACAATCTACTAGAAAATGTGACTGTAAATGTTGGAATGCAAAATTTTAACCGAGTGTTGTGGCAAGTTTTAAAATCAAACTCAAAAATTCGTTTGGCTGGAATCAACTATATCCTTAGAAAGTCAGCCATAACGGATCACGAATCACTGGCCGTAGAGACGTTGGTATGCTGCCTTGTTGCCAGTGATGCAACAAACGAGTCCGTGCTAATTCAAAGGGCTACATTGGACCTGTTGCTTAATCATTTCCAACTAGCTGTTCTTGATGAAGAAGAAAAGACAAAACTGATCAAAGCAAGTTTGCAAACCCTTCTAAGGAGAGGTATGATTTGCATTTATCACAATTTAGTTGTTGCACAGATTTAATTGATGTGATAAAATGTGATTGTTTTCAGACATGAGTCTAAATCGTCGCCTGTTTAGTTGGCTACTGGGGAATGATCCAACATATTTTGAAATTCATTGCAAATCGTCTTTAATCTCCAGGTATTATTTTAACAACATAAATTTTTATTTTAGTGTCAAAAGTAATTGATAATTGGTGACTGATTATTGATTATCAATTTTATCAATTCCAGCTGCATCGAACTGTTAAACGATAACAGTTTATCGTCTTCCGAAGTCGTCAGGGTCCTAATCAGCCTTTTAGATAAATCTGAAATAACAATTTTAGATGAAATCTTGCTACATATTGTGGTAAGTTATTCATCGGAGAGAGAGAGAACGGAGTCAGTCGTTGATCAACAAAAGCAATATTTACTATGTTCTTGTCAATAATTAAAATGGAATTTATAATTTCAAGATATGCTACTTACTGACTTCTCTGTCTCTCTCTCGTGTTTATCAAACAATTATATGTAACGAATAATGTAACCTCTGGTCATTTATTCAACAGATTTACTTTCAGAGGATCGATTCAAAACAGTGCGCTAATCTGTTTTTCGTAAATTTAAAGCCAGAATATGTGTTTGATCAAGTTGTCCTTGCAGTCAAATCAAACGTCGATTCCTGCGAACTTTTGGAATACTTGGTTGAATTGGATTTGGCTTGCTTCGAGTATGAGAAAATATTACCTGGAGTATTCAAGACGTTAATTAAAGTGTCCAATTCTACTAACATTCTTTCAATCAAACCCGTTTTAATGTTTATGTTAAAAAAGATTGACCTAGATCAAAACTTGTTTGACGCTTTTATCGAGTTTTATCTCAACTTTGTGCAATACAGTTCGGTCGACGGCAACTGTAGTTTTAATTTTGAACAATTTTTAAAACCAAAACTAATCGACAACTTTTGGACAGATTTCAAATTATGTAGACCGGATTTTGAGGGTGATATTTTCGAAAAGTTCTCATTGTGTCAAATTCGGTTTGAGAATCTTACTGTGGTCAATAGTTTATTTGAAGAAATGTTAGAGGTCCGACTTCTTAAGGAAATTCCAAACATCACCGACTGGTTAAAGGCACTTATCGTAATAGGATGCCACGGTAAGCTATCTTACACTTGCTCAATGTTTAGGGTAATCTGTATTTTTGTTGGAATAATCCAATAAAGAAGAGGCATTACAATCTGAACTCTTCAATTTTCAGGGGATGTCGAGACCATAAGTCTACTCGTCAAAATTGTCAAACTCTTGGAAAAGTCCCTCTGTTTCGAAATTGTTGAAGAAACCTACGTCATTGAGCTCTGCTCTCGTTTCCTCTGGGATCAAGATCAATTCGAAACCTTAAGTGAACTCATATGCCTAAATAAACTTAGAGTTGAAAAAATTCTCTTAAGTTTCCTGAAAGATTTTGAAAGCTTCAGAAAACTAATTGAATTTCTTGATTTCGTTGGGGATTTTGGAGATGTCAAACTTTTAGTTTATAAACTAGTCGAAAACTTGGACTGCTCCTTTGAACAATATCCTCTAGAATTTCTTGAGTTGAGAGAACAAGCTGAAGAATTCTGTTGTAAAATGTTACGCGAAAATGATCTCCGGTTCTTGGATGTTTTTATATCAAGCCTATTAATTGATTTTGAGTCTGTGGGAGAAAGTCTGAGTCGAGCTAGAAGAGAGAAAGAAAAAGAAAATTTATGCTTGGGGGATTCAAGTGCCTGCTTAACATCTCATCAACCAGGTCAAGGTGGGGACACCGCTTCAGATTTGGACATTGACAAAATTAGCATTGGAATTGGAAGTGCAAGCGATTTGACTAGCGAATGTTCTTACAAATCTATTGACGAAGATGATGAAATGAACGAACTTAAAACCAATTCTACTCCTGATTTAACCAACATCAACTTGGATCGTGAAGAGGAAAAGGAAAAAGTACAATATATTAGCCGATCAATGGGAGATTTAAGAAAAATTGCTCAAGATACTGAAATCAATATCCCTGAAATAGTTGTTCAGGATCAAGACAATTTATCCAACGAAGATCAGTTGGATTTTATTAATACGAATGGCACTTTAACTTCAAACACAGGGGCAACTATCCACGCCGCGAAGCTAAACTCACAATTTGTCGTCACCCCCTCAACCGAACTGGCAATTGAAGCAAGAGCGAAATCTGCTACCAGAGGATTCTCCAAAAAGTTGATTCATCCACACTTGAAAGTTTCAAAGGACTTATCCGAGGATGTTCAAAACAGAATATTATACGTCTTGGCGAAGTTGGAAAAGTTATTATGTCTCAAACCAGATCTGTTTATCAGTTATTTGAAGTTTTGCAATACGAATCAATCTGCTAGAATAAAATTCCGTGAGGATATGGTCTATCTGGAGCTGCTTATGGGGAAACTTTTGGATTTTATGTGTTTGGTTATTCCAAATGAAGAAAGTGAGAACAAGATGCTGCAATTAGCAAATCTAAATGTCCAGTTCAAATCTTGCAACGTGCTCAAACTACTATTAGACAAGGTTTTGGAGTCTGAACGAATGGAACATATTTCCTCCATTGGGTTCAACAACAACGGTACATCGGGAAATAGCAGTGTTGGAGTAAAGAGTATTAATTCCACTCCAACCTCATCTTCTACTGGTTTAGTATCAAAGAGGCAACATTTCTCAAAATTAAAGAGAAAATCCAGCACTGGAATTTCAAGTTCTCATTTTGTAGCTGATCTCCTTACACGAGTTAAGGTGCAAAAAACTTTGCTGTTCGTGCTCAGGTCTACCACTACCAATTTTAAGCAGGATGAACTGGATGAGAGCGTGCTCCAAGGAGAATCCGATAATGGAACAGATCTCAGCTGGGAATTACTTCGCTTGAATTATGGACAAAAGTATTTGACAATGTATCAGGGTCTTCTGTTGAGGTTAGTCAGAACAGTGATAAGTTTGGAGTCTTTGATCAACTCTGTACATCATCATTACCACACCACCAGCTCGAGATCAATCTCTAGTCTCCACCGAAATCACCCAAGTCATAAATACCTTGCCTTCCTACCTCTCACAAATCAACCTCTTTTCCATGAAATCCTCCTAACTGCTTTAGAACTCCGAGATGAAAACTCCAACTACAACCATTTTAACTGGATGGATCTCAATCTGCAAATTCTTCCATTTATCATCAACACAAACTGCCCTGTGACAATCTTAACTGTAACTCAAATATGCAAAAATTTGCAATCATCATCTCTAGGACAAACTATGAACCCTCCTAATGAAGTATACACTCTACGTAGTCTTGATTACCTCATAGCCATTACCAATGCTGTGTTATTTCGCCACGGGGACAAGTCGGATAAACCTCAAGAGTCGCATCAAAACCAAAGTTCTTCATCTATTTACGGAATAATTACGTCCTTCTTGCCTGGAGGTTCATCTGCATCTCCAAAAATCGAGTCCGTTGATGAAATAGATAACCAGTCTAAAGACCTACTGTCCAAACTGGATGTCTTGATCAGAACTGCACTCGCTGTAAAGTCCCCAACTATCTTGAGTAGGTTAAGAAATCTTCTTAACCCCATTTGCAACAACTACCTGGAAAACTTCTTAACAAGCTTGAGCATTCTTAAACCAGGTAATGAACTCACGGATTTATGTAAAGAAATTGAAACTGTGCGGGTGGAAAAATTGACAATCATTTGTACCCGAATATTGAATCGCAATTTAATGCTGTTCTATCGTGACTTTGTTCAAAACATTGAAACAATTGAATTCGGCGCTGCACTGTTGAACGGACTAGTGAAAGAATGTCTATCCAAATCAGTGGGGCTGATGACAATTTGCGAAGTTGTTAACGACCTTTACAATAAATTCAAACCGGACTCTTGGTCAAAACAGGAACTTAAAGAATTACAGGAGACTCTCTTCAAAGTCTTTGATCGACTTGTAGCTGAAGTTTGTACTCAGAACAGTTACATGTTGATGGATTCTAATTCTGTCGAGTCAAATAATAGCAGCTCAAACGGCCAAGTGAATTTTCTAAGTGGACAAGGGTTTCATGGGAAAAGCTACAATTTCAAAAAGGTTACCACATCTGAGGAAAACATGGAGGAGATTTTGGCTAGTTTGGCAGTCAACTTACCAAGTCTTGTTGACCTGCTTTGGACCGATGACAAGGTAATTAAAACTCGAGATTAAATCAAGATTTAACTTTAAGTTAAAGTCACTTTAAAATTTTGTTTTATAGGATCGTGACAAAGTTATGCCAGGTACATATCACATAAAAAACTATAACTTGAGACATTATATTTTATATATTAAAATTTTACACATATTTTTAGTGTTAACACACCTTTTGGGAAATCTTATTGGACTAATTAAGCTGAGGTAAGGATTACCGATTTCAATCCATGTTGTTTTGTGATATCATAATTTTGATTAGTTTATGTGTATTTAATTATTTCTAGACATACCAGTACTGCGTCGTACGTATCGATCTTGAAGCTGCTGAAAAATATGAGCTACTACAGCTACTTCCGAAAAGGTAGGTCAGATTGGGGTCCATTTCGAAAACTTTTGAAGTAACATGTTGTATTTGTTTCATTCAATAAGTAGTGAATAACACTCATTAAACAACTCTCTTTTATTTCTCTCTTTACAGCTTGGAAGAAAGAAGTGTTTGAAATGTTGTTGCTAGATCCAACATTTTTTCAAATGATAAAGCCGCACTATTATTTCTTACCATACGGCTGGGATGATGAGTCCGGAAATAAAGATGGCAAGCTACCTGAAAATCAATGTATTATTCAGATTTGGAAAGTTATCATGGACAATCTCTTTACACAAGACAAATCTAGCTTTTCTGAACTTCTTAGTAAGATTTTGAATAAACCCTAGTTTGAAACAATTACTAATGATCACGATCATGGTTCAAATTTACAGCTCGAGTCAGCGTTCCGCAGACAACGGGTTTGAATATATTCACAAGCAAGGACACCGAATTTGAAGGACGAGCATTACTCTTGAAGCGATTGGCATTCGTTATTTGGTCAAGTGAACCTGATCAATTTTACAAATTCATAACAAACATTCAAGGTACGAATTTCAAAAGAACCTTATCCGGTTGAACGAAAAATTCTATTTCTTTTTCAGAACGTCTCGCGGAAGCCCTGAAAACACCAAATTCTCCTCAAATCGTTCCTGTAATTTTGAGATCAGTATTTCTCTGTTTCCGAGTTTTGATTCTCAAGTTTACCAACCTTACTGCATTATGGCCTATAATCATTCATGAAATTGTGCAGGTAATATAATGGAAGCTATATATCACGCTATTATTTATCAGTATTTTAGCTGTCAGGCAGACTGTTTTTACAATTTATGATATTTGTCTATCTTCAGGTCTTGCTCCACTTGGAAAAGCAATTAGCGAACGGCACCAAGTTTGATCACGATCAGTTATCTTGTGCTCTTGAAGTCTTCAAACTAATCGAGCTGTTAGCCAATCTCCCCAAGGGGACTTTGCCTTTATTTCAAATGTACCGATGGGCATTCCTTCCGAACACTGCTGTTTCTAGTGAACAAAATGTTTTAGATAATAACAACACAAACAATGGATTTATTCCATTCCTTTCTAGAATTTCAATTCTAACAGAGGAAGATACCAGCAGTAGTAATGCCACTCTAGATAAAGAAAAGTCATGTATTAATCCAAGCAGGGTACGTACACTCACAAGTTTTAGTGATGTTTTCGGGTTTTTGAACGGAAATTGTGATAACATTAGTTTGGAAGAATTGTGTCAAGAATTGGATTTAGATTTTATTGAATGCTGATTATTTAAGTAGCAATTTATCATGCAATTAACTGATTTTAGTCAACCTAACATTATAGTAAATAAACAATAAGCAATCAATAATATGTAAAAGCACATGGACACCGTTTTTATCATATTGGTGACCCATGTTTATAGTAAGTCTTTACAACCAACCAAATCAGCCTCACCCTCAGTTATCCGCTGTCTTTCAGCATTCCTTAGGGGTTAACAGAACAAACCACATTAAATGTTGCATTGCAATCCATCCCTCGTCTCGTTTTGTTACATTTGTACAATCCGATCTAATTTTTATTCTACCTACATTGAGCGAGATCCATAATTTTAGCTTGACATAACACGAATATCATCACAGCACATCCCTTCACATGAGCCAAACTTTCACTTCCATAACATGCCATAAATTAATTACGGTTTGACCTGACAAATATTGAATCGTGGTTTTAGGTGCACTAATAATTTCCGTTGAACGTTTAACCCAACCACTACCACCACTACCACGCCTCGTTTCGCGTAAAATAAAATTATTCCAAAATAATCACTTACATACCACACTACCACACTGCAGTTTGCACTGTTTGCAGTACTCATCACCACAATCAATCATCCTTCCTAAATTGCAGGCTCATCATCCAAATATACGTACGTACGTCATTCAACGGACTGATAAAACGTGGATTCCGATAAAGATCTGAATTTTCTTTGAAGTTGAAAATTCTTCGTTCATGTCCACTT
>JAQIWQ010000816.1:0-13601 GCA_034695825.1 Folsomia inoculata
ATGCACGGGAATATGCATATGTTCGAAAAGTCCAAAATATGCAAAATATGCCAAAATATGTTTTCATTTTTGGGATCAACGATTGTTGATAACCAATCCCACAAAGTTTCAGAATCGTAGACTTAAAATTGAGAAAGTCATAAATACATGCATATCCGTAGTCTACAAATGGCATTGCATGTATGTATTATAGTGGACCTTATATAGGTTGTTAAAGTTGGACAGTGGAAAATGTGTACGGCATAAACTGACATCAACCCATGAAATCTCACCAAAACTCAAAGGAAAAGGAAAACACGAGAAATTCGAGGGAATCAAGAAAAGTGAAAGGTGTTGATTTTTAAATTTTGGTAGTGATTTGTGAAATTATAGTCTGTGATTTGTTTTATTCAGTGTGACCAGTCTGATTCAGTAATTTTTATGTGATAAGAAGATAATGTGAGATTTTCGCATCTTTTCTGAGCTGAGCTTTATTGACTTGAAAGTACACCGGAAGGAAGGAATTAAAGAAGGGATGGAGCTAGAAGGTCAAGATAAAGGTCGTGGTCGGAAAGGTAAAACTACTAAATAATAATGAGTTTGGAGTTGATAAAATGTGCATTAAACTTTATTTTATTTAGGTTGACTCATTGCAAGAATTGACATTATACGCCGAGGAGGAGGGGGAGAGGGAGGAGACGGATTCGATAAGAAAAATATGGAAGAAGAGTTGAAGGTGAGGGAAGTGGAGTTGGTTGGCGGACCACCATGGGGTTTAAGAATTGCAGCTGCTACCACCACTACCACCATTGTCAATGTCAACATCTTGGGAGAAGACAACAAGGAAGGAGAGACCGGTGGGGGTATGAAGGTTGTCGGGGCAGTCAAGATTGCTAGGGCAAGTTTATATTCAATTTCAATTTCTTTTTATACTCCATACTCTGACCTTGATTGGACTGGAGCTATTTCGGCATACATTATGTGGGCTAGATATGACATGGTGTATTTATTTGTATTTGTTTTGTTTGTTATCATGTCATGATGACATTGTCATCTAGCTGAATGGGATAGATAGATGAATATAGTTAGAGTAAATAAGCACTCGGGTTTGTTTGGATGGTTGGGTTGGGTCATTTGAGTTGAGACAAAAAGACAGTTAAAATAAAGTTCGGAGAGTACAAGTTGTAACCTTGTTTGATTAATGGAAATGGAAAGAGTTACTCCTTAGGAGTATGCAGATAAAGTATGTAAAATTCAAGAATTTATATGAACATTGCAAATTGATGGTTGGTGATAGTAGTTGCGTTATGATATAAAGTTATATTACTTCCAAGTCTGTCTTACCAACCAAACCATAAACTTTACTAGACGAATGCCACACCCAAGTATGTATAACAAAACAATACGACGAATCAAACGAAATTCAAGGAACACTTGAATTATATATGCATGCCTAAACTAGTTCTAGTTTCATTTATGACCCTCTTATTTTCATTTAAAATGTGGTTCATTGATTTCCATTTCACCCAGAAAGGTAAAGACCGGAATTGAATGCGTTGATTTTGGTTGATCTTGATGTAATGGACTAAAGCCTTGAACTTGAAGGGAAAGAGAAACATTTATCTGTTTATGTAATGGAAGTAATTAGTATGCAAATGAATCACTATCTCTTCCTAACTCTTCGCCGCCCCGATACCCCACCCACGCCATGTCATTCAATGCAGCTACTATCATATCACATCACATAAATTGTGTAGAGGCAGAAGAATAAGAGACAATGCAATGTCCAACACCATTTATGGAACATGCAGGAAAGCAATTTGGTTTCAAAGTTTGTTTGACTCTTACTCTTGTTTGGTATGTTTAAGAGTATTTGTATATATTGTATGTAAACCATGAGATGATGTGTGCAACCGACGATATCATGACCAAACTAATACTTGACATCTGTTAACGAGACGTATCGAATTTCGTTAGCATTGATACAATGCAATTCGGTACGATCGGCTTATGCCAATAGTAACGTCAAAAGTGATCAGTAGTGTGGTTTCCTGGTTTCATTGTGTTCGTAGTTGTTACTTGCTTGATCATCTAGCTATATCTCTGAGTGCTCCATTTGTGTGCAACAATGTTGAAATTTAGGAAACTTTTAAGGAGAAAATTGTCTGCTACTTCATGCGAGGTTACATACATCGTGCGTGACAAGTATCTAACGGTTCCTAAAATTATTGTTTGTTGCAGGTTAATCCAGAGAGTAAAGCGTCAAATGCAGGCCTAAGAGATGGTGACCTTATCCTCAGTGTTAATGGAGAACAAGTCCAGGTTCCTCAACCAATTGGTGCAGTTAGTTCGGCTTCGAATTCTAGTCAAAGTCCATCTCAAGATCAACACCACAGGATATTGGGGCAACTGAATGGGGATAGGGTTCGTTTGAGTGTGCTTTCAAAAAAGTCAAAAAGTGCAAAAAAGCTGCAGAAAGCTTTGGCGAAAGGGGAGTTTGAGCAGCAACAGCAGAGTTCAAACGGTAGATTTTTTGTTTACTCTTGTTGTAATGTAGAATTCAATTTAATACACAAATTTTATTGGAATACCTTGCAGGTTCTAGTTCCTGTGAAGTAAAAGTTCCAGGTGCCTCAGTACAGTGGGCAGATGGACAAAATACCCGAAAAATTCTTAACAATACTCAGACTGATTTGGATGATAACGATAATACAGAAAACCAAAGGATAAAAAAGACAGATATGCCAAATTTGGATATGGCTCAAAATGAGGGAGGAGTACCACTTGGTCAACTCGGTCAAGGTACAGTAAAATGCTTCACTTTCTGTTTAGTTTACATAACATAAATTCTTTCACATAATCAATTTTTGTTTTCATCGACAACTTGTTTATTTTACTTTGGAATGAGCAGTCATTCAGTTTCGCGTTTTCGAGGATTTTTAATATTTGATGTTTACTGTGCGCAAAATTAGATTATAATACTAACACCTTCTTGTCCTGGTAGCTTCATACTTCTACTATTTATTTATTTGCTTAACTATTAATGACTAAAACAGACATTCCAAGTGATGGTAGAGAACCACCCTCTGCATCGTCCAAACCATCACCAGCTAACCTACTCTCTGACATTATTGACGAGTTGCAACTGGCAGCCAACACTACGGCAAAGTTTCTCTCTGACATGGAAGCACATTTACAAGGTTATCCGATATGTTTCATGATGATATTTACAATATGCAGGCTGGCAGACCCAAATATGAGGCATTTTTGTTTAATAATAATAATCATAAGCTCCATAAGATGAGTGATGTCCTTTATGCATTGTAATTGTAGGTGTGCTGTTTATGACGCTTCACTTTTGTGGCTAACTAATTGCGATTGTGACTTGGACTTGACATTATGTTTAGTAATTAGAGTTGTACTGGTAATTACTACAGGAGTAACAGGAGGATGGTTTATGTTTTATGGTTCTCCCTCTCACTAATGCATTTATATTCCAGATTTTTGTGACTGTGAGATCATCATCATGGAAGTGCATGAAATGAACGTGTTGCCTGCATGTAAATAGGTCACTGCTATTTTCTGTACTCTTCTGGTCTGTGTTCTTGTCCTTGTCTGTTCAGTTAGTTGGATGGAAATTGCAGGTTGGTTGGTTGGTTATGTAGGGTTGTCGAAGTAATGATGCATGCAATTTCCTTGCTCAAGGCAAACAAGATCCAGATCTAATCCAGTTACTGTAATACTGCTGATTCTGGCGTTGTGGTTTTCTGCACCAGGCAAGGCTTCTTCGTGCAGTTATTTTGCCCTGAGATAAGGAGAAGTAGCGTGTAAACTGAACTGTTAATAATGTTACCACACCAGTTGACGTTGTTGTTGATATTGGATAAGAACGACTGTTTCAACATTGCAAAAAAGATGCATGCAGAACATCTCCGTTTGCATTATAGTGGTGTTGGTGTCATGATGTCATAAGGTGAGGGGAAGACGGGGTATGAATTGGGTGAAATATTGCGAAACCGTGCAGTTTGGCAAAGGAAGTCATTGTGGTGGTGTTATGATTGCATATTGAACACTTGCAAAAAGTACGATATTCAGCCTTATTACAATTATTTTTAATTGTTTACTTATTTGTACTGCGAGCTTTCGATGCAATTGAAATCAGGCGAAATATTGAAGACAGGTTGTGAAATTGACCATGACGGAATTTTGTCAATGATTGCCATATTACTATAACATTTTGTGATTTGTGGTTTTGTTTTTTCCTGTGATCCGAATTTCTGCTGGAGTGGAGTCTGCATTTTACATATTGGCAATCGACAACGTAACATTTTCTGTAAGTGAAGAGGGACTGTTTATTCGCATGAAATATTCCAGCCTGCGTGAATGATATCGAATTTCAATAATATCGATATCGAGTATTTATTACAAAATCAACTTGAAAGAGATCACAGTTCAAATTCCGATTTCTGTTTGTTAGACCCATTCATAAATACAAATTATTAAAATCAAGATCATACAAGGAATAGCTTTCATGATTACATTTGGACTTTTAAACTTGTTTGAAACGTGCTCATCCGTGTTTTTATTTTTACCCCTTTTGTTTTTGCACCATTCAGTTTTTTTATGTTTTCATGTCATCAAGAATGTACTTACGGAGTTGAAGAGTTGCGTGCCTCTAACCTTATAATTAACCCGGTTTATTTTATCTCCCTCTCTTTCTATAATACGTACGGCATGCAAAGGATTTTAATGTGCCAAATGAACGCTCATTGGTAAGCAGATTTACGAAAGGAACGGAAAGGGTTTAAGTTTTCCGTCAATCATGATCGTCACCTTAACTCTGGCGACAAGTGTTGACATTGGTGGCGTGAGAGGTCAATTTCGACATTCTGCAAGAGGCGGTGAGCGTCAGTTTTGCGTTCATGTAAATCGTCACATTAATAATACCCATGCATCGGGCATGGGGTCAACTTCGAATAAGTATTTGAAGGAATAACTAAATGCGAAAGAATAGTTTGAGCATGGTATGTTCATGTTCATTTGTCTGCTATGGACGATTAGACCGAGAGGGTGTGGCCGATTCGGGTTGTTAAAGAACAATCCTCCATCTTCTTGATTCTGTGAATTGGAATCCTGGAAAGTTGACGCGTTTATCAGTTACCCTACGTAAATTTAGTGCTAGAGAGACGGACAAATACATAAAGTAGCTTAATAAATCCGAATACCAAATTGTCATTAGACAAATATAAACTTGGGGAAGGAAAAGCATCATAACATAGAACTACTGGAATGGATTAAGAGATTTTAGATTTTTTCATGCCTTTCAAATCGATTTCTTTCAACGAAATTGAATGACGAAAAGCAGGGCATGAGAATAAGACGGAAGGGGATTGAATCACAAATTTCGTTAAACTGATTTATTGGAGCAAAAAAATAACTAAAAGTCAGTCTTTAGGATTGAATCTTATCAGTCGTAGGGTGGTGAAACATGTTGCATGCATGCAAAATAATAATGAAAAGTGCCGGAAATCTAGTCCTTCCTTGTCTTATCCAGGAAGGAAAAGAATTCAGTAATCAATAATGAGGCAAGGGAAGATAAAAACCGATCTCGGACCATATTTTACGATTCGTGGTGTTTCTAGGCAAAACTGCATAGTTTCTTCTTCAAACCTTGACGTCATTTGTCCTGTACGCCCCGCAATGAAGACGCAGGTCAATTAGTGCAAATTGATAACTTGTAATTTGTGATAGTAACTACTCATTGATCTGCTCATCTTCTTTGGGTTGGTATCATGGAGCCTAAATCAATAAACTTAAATCAACCAGAATGATTCGTTAACGAAGGCTTGTCACATTGGGTTTAGTTTGGTTTGTGAAATGGTCCAGTGTTGAGTTACTTGAGCTGTCTCGGCACAGGCACTGTTTTAAAAGCAGAAAGCAGGTAATCTAGTCTCTTCATGGTTGGTTTTGTTGGTGGGCTTATTTTATTTTTAGCATCACTCTGCATTTCAGAGATGATTGCTTGGGAAATCAGGAAGGAAGTTGTGCATGAACTTGTACCCCAACTTACTGGTGTGGTTTGGTTAATATAGTTGTTGGGGGAGAGGAAAGGAAGTTGTACATTCTGCAGGAAGAAAGAAAAGGAAGGAAGCATCATTGCAGTGACTAAAACAAACTACTTTATAGTTGAGAACAAGATCTCGGTTTTGGTTTTATTTTACATGGAATTTCGCCAAACATTTGAGCTATATTATAGAAAAAGAGAACAGAGACGACTCGCACTTTTTTGCAGTGTTTTGTAAATTGTTAATTTTGCAATTTCTGTGTCATCAAAGTCATCATATTATTATATATTCGCATGAGTTTAACTTGATAAGGATTCTGAAATTATAAAGCCCTGTACAAAGTAATTGGAACTGTTTCTTTATAGGTGAGATTGAGATGGTATCCAAATATTTGGAGTTTGGATTTTCAAAGTTTGTTCTGTAGTCGCCTAAGTAGGTAGACATGAAAACGATTTATTGACTTTATGGTGGCTTTTATACATAATTTACATTTTGACGAACAGAAAGTCATGCAGTTACATTATGTTACATACGTACGTCTGCTATTACTTGGCTATTACAAATCGAATTCCTCACAGAATTTTTAACCAAGTCGAATTGGATTCTGTGTATCGCATTAGCATTTTTGTGTGCAAATATCCTGTCTCGGTTAGAATAATTTATTTGTTGAATGTGACTCATTCTTATTGTTTGTTCGTTTATGTAAGTTGGTATTGGTTTTTAGAACACATTAATATATCTGAGGTGAACCAAACCAACGGTAGAATTTATAACTATATGGCCATGACTTACTGATGACTTCGTTATGTTGTGTTACTATCGTAGTGTCTCTGTTGTATGGTCTGCTCTGTTTAATTTATTTTTCAAGGGTCTGTGTGGGCATGAATTTAAAATTATTTCTTAAAATTATTATACTAATGCTTCACTGTTTTATCATAATTTGAGTGTTTGTTACTGTTTTGTTTAAATAACTGCCTGCACGTTTACAATTGTAGTCATTTCACTAAGCACGACTTTTGTATTAAACGTGAATTGAACAATTCGCTTGAGGCTTGCTGTTATAATTTATGTTACTTTCAAATTTAGAACAAACGATTTTGAACCTTGGTTATTGCTTAATATCGTAGCGTTTGAATTAAACGATACGAAGGTTTTTAGTATATTTTTCTCAATTTTCCAGAAGAAGTTGACCAAATGCAGCCTGGACTTTTACGCCAAGTGTCTGCATCAAGTCCTGCAGCTTCATCATCTACATCTATGCCTATTCCTTATCCGTCCTCACTGCTTATTAAGCAGGAGGATTTGCAGCCGTTGCAGAGTAATGGCTCTTCAAGTTTTGGGGGTAGCAGCCAGGAAGAAATTCCCCCAATTTGGAGTCCTCCTGGTGTTCCTCCAAGTCCAAAGCTTGGAAAAAAATTTCGTCCCGTTACCTTTAATGCTAATGCCGTGCCTTCTTCTCCTGTTCTAGTGGTAATAAGAGAAACCTTATGACAGCCTTGTCTGGAAATTTTAATTTGGATTTTTTTAGAATCAAAATGGAATTTCCACCCCTACTTCACCTGCGGTTGGAGTTTTGTCCCCAACATCGCCATCAGAACGTTCAGAACTTTCTGTGACTCGTAGTTTGGAAAACAATTCTAGCAAACCGTTTAGCAGCTCTCAATCCAGTACTACAACCACCACGGGTGGTAGTAACAGTAATCTCCCAAAGTACCAAAATCCAACGATGGTTCTTCTTCAGAAAGCGAGAGGTTTGTTCATTTGCATTTTTAATTGTATTCGTTGCGAATGGATTTGCTAAGTTAAGTTGCAAAATCGATTCTTCATTTTTAGTAATTTGAAATGCTTTTTTGAAGCTGTGAAATAGTTTTGATCCAAATTTGAACATTTTCAATGTTATCAATAAATTATCAGATATTATGTAACATTGATAATGATAACTTTACACGTCTGCATTACAGGAATGAGCTTTTAAATGTTTAATCTCTATCTCGTGAATACGGGCATTACTTTATCATTATCTAACTATCAATTTTTTATTTGCAGAAGGCCATCTGCCAAAAGGTGCAGCTTATCTCCAACAACAGCCACCATCACCAACGACCAGTAGTTCTGACACTCGAATCTCCAGTGTAAATTTCAACCTCAGCCAACCCAACAGAATGGAAAGTAGTGAAACAGCGATAAGTTCTTATGGGGCAACTTCACATCCGCCTCCACTACCAAAAATTCGTCCCTATAAGTCAGCTAGTTCCACTGAAATTATAAACATCCCAACAACCTCCAAATCTGCTTTAACCAACGAGAAAGAACAAAGGCTGTGGTACAAAAGAATGTATGAATCGCTCCATGTGGAAAAAAAAACTTTACCAAGTGCAAAGTGTACATATCCCGCTGGGCGGATTAAAACAGGTAGCTTATCAATTTAGATAATGGTATCATTGCGAAAATGAGATTAAATTATTATTAATTTTATCAACTTTCCGTGTATATAGGACCTCCCATGAAAAGTTTTTGGGCGAAGCGAACCCACTCAAATGGAACTATGTCTGAACCAGAGGATTTTGATCATCCAGATGAAGAAGAGTATGATTTCAACAAATTTGGAAGTAAAGTTTTGTCTCCCGTTGGTTCTGGGAGTGGAAGACCGACTCCACCTGGTGCGATAAGATTTTATAATCCTGGTAGGATTGAGGACTATAACCCGGCTGGTGGAACGTGTACTTCGGCAGCTAGGAAGCAACGCTATCATCGCCAAATGCAGCCTGACATGAAAAGACACTGGTATTGTGGTATTTAAGACTGACAATAGTGTGTATGCAAAAAGCGTCAAAAATTCCATTTTTCCAGGGCACTTTCTTCACCAAAGTCATCAGGTTATGAAAGCGACTCTAACTACATAATTCGAAAGCGAACTGAGACAGACTCCGCTGGGATAAGAACTCCTGAACCACCTCCTCTCAGCCCAGCAGAGCAGAGAAACGTATACTTACAAATTCATAAGGGAGGTGAAGTGCCGTTACAAGGACTTAGAAAGTATGTACCAGGCCCAGGACGTTCATATGACGATCATGGGGATGAATTTCGAACGGGTTCGCTAAAAATGACCTATTATTCGTTTGAATGTTAACACAATTGATCAATTTGATTTTTGATGATTTTATTTTGTTTTAGCCTCACCATCACAAAACATTCGATACTCAGAATCATCAGTTAACATCCACTACCGAGCTCCGGTTCGTATTGAGGAGAAGGAATACGTGTCAGAAGAAGAACTTCGAAAAAGACAGCAGCAAGCAATGAAACTTTTTTATGAAGAACAGAGGAAACAGAAGTATTTGAAGGAAATAGAAGACATGGAGAGAAGGAGACATTCGGACAATTTTGCGTAAGGAAACATTATACCAAACCATATTAAACTTTCTTTTATAGTCTGCTCATAATATATAATCTAGACCTTCCCATAAATCACCTATTCCTCTTAATCGATATGAAGACGGAGACGTAATTGATGGCCTAATTGATAATACTCCACCCCGTCCTGGAAGTGGAGGTCTGTGGCAGCGAATGACACCAGAACCTATGACCGCATCGATGAAAAACGGTGTAGGTAGCAGTGGTCCCCCACTTGCAATCGCTCGAGCAAAGTTCAACTTTACTGCACAAAGCCCTAAGTTCGTCTTCATTGATACAAATAAGTATTCATTAATATTTTATTCCCACATTAATTTATTTTAATAGAGAACTTCAGCTAGTCAAAGGGGATTTAATTTTTATTCGAAGAAAAATTGATGCAAACTGGTACGAAGGAGAGTTACGGCAGCATGGAAAGAATAACAGCTATTTCTATCCTAATGGTGGTGGTACAAATCCACTTGGGATATTTCCTTGTACCTATGTCGAAGTATTTCACTGTTCATTACTTCTCTTTTACGTTCTCGTTAATTAATCACAGCCACCATTGTGTTTAGATTTTGCCTGATGACCCCACTTCTTCTGCAACTCTTGCAAAATACTCGTCCGGTTCCAGCAGAGATTCCGAAGGGCTTGCACGTGTCCTCTTTAATTTTCACCCATCCCACTCATTTGAGTTGGAACTAGTCAAAGGAGAACTAATCATTTTGACCAGGAAGGTTGACAATAACTGGTTCGAGGGAAAGAAGCAAAAAAATCCTGTACTCTCCGGAATCCTTCCCATTTCATATGTTGATGTTATAAAAGAAATTGGAGCATCGACTGGAAGTAAATCTCCTGCTTTCAAAAAACCAGTGGGACAACCAGTTGTACATAGCTTGAGCTATGGCGCTGACATGGACGACTTTTCTTTAAAGAAACATCACTACAAGCCAAACGAATTTGTGTTGCAAGACGACTCTGACTATGGCGAAGTATTCAGTCCGCTTCCGAATAAGAATGACCGAAATGCGAGAAATAAAAGACGAATGAATCAACGGTTGGAGCTTATCACGATTGACACGAGGTTGAACAACGATCAGCCGTTTAGGTTTGTAGATTTATCCTATTTTAAGCATTTCTAAAATGATATTTGCATTTTTAATTTTAGATACCGAGCCATTTACAATTACAGACCGGTCCACCGTGACGAACTGGAGTTAAAAGAAGGCGATATCGTTGAAGTTCTGGAAAAATGTGACGATGGTTGGTTTGTGGGAACTTCACAACGAACCGGACTTTTCGGAACTTTTCCTGGCAATTATGTGGAGAGGGTTTAATAGATATTTGCAAGGGGGAGGTATTTACAGTTTAGTTTTAGAATGTATGACAAAATGAAACAAAGACAGCTAGACACTGAACACTTCCTACGTACTTAGGATTACTCATACAAGTCAGGAATTCTATTCATAATTTAGATTTTACTCTTGAATGTTTTGAAATATACTTGACCTCTGACTTTTTTGGTGTTTTCTTGGCCATTTTATATGCTAATAGTTAGTACTTAATAATTCAAATTGTTCCTATTATAAAGTTTTTAGATCTGTGTCTCTTCTTGTTACCAAATAATACCAAACGTTTGCGTATGTACTTACCAGAAATTAACCTTAATGCAACCTTAGTGAAACGAAAAAGTGAGCTATGCTATGCTATAGCACTACCTCTGCTTAATGTGTAACGAAACATGCAACCAACCAAGGCTGCTAACTATGCCTTATAGTAGTTTTAAGTGTAAATCACGTTGTGTAATTCAATGTCGAGAGATGCCAATGTCCAGTATTGTCAGATAAAATTTTGAATTTGGATAGCCAATATGCATTAAGATTTAACTGTAATTAATAGATGATAACGATAAGGAAGTCCGAGTCCTTGTCTAACGTTCCCCCACCTGAGTTTTATTAACTGATGTACTTAAAATTTGATATGCAGTGCAGCTAGGACAATCGTTTAGGTATGTATGTCATAATTTAAAAAAATCTCACATCCTCCGCTTTACCCTACAAACACTATTACCACAAAGGGACAAGAAAACTGTCATACCTGCCTTAGCGAGTTGTCTAGTTTTTACTATTTTGCGCATAATTTCAAGACGGGTATTACTTGTTTAACGTTTAGTTTTCCATGCCGGCATGATTACTTAGTTTGTATGACCTGAAACTATTTATCTAAGACCATATAGGCCTGTGTTTTCTGAATATAATTTTCTAGTGTTTACTGATTGATTTAAATGAAATGGTAACCTGAACTGGATATTCTTAACATTTATTTGACATTTATGTACAATTATTCAAGTCATACCGAAACTAAAGTACTTCACACAATTTAACTTGTAAAGTGAAATTCTCATTTATAGAACATTGTGCTTTAAGAATATATGCAGTAATATAAATACTTAGCGAGAATTAATAGGATTCTACATACAAATAGATTACGGCCTAAAATTGAGAAGTAATAAACGAATATATGTCCACAAAGAGCATACTTTTGTGATTGTAAGGAAACAGATTTAAAAGCGTTTAATATCAACGTGATGATCAACAACCGCCACATTTCTTTATGAAACACCGCTTTGTTGAGGACATGGATTGAATTGATTTAATGTCATCAATCAATGCCAATATATGTAAATAGGTCAGGTGTGATCGTATTTGATTTTGTTTTATCTTTATTTACTTTGAAATGTTAAACAGGTCAAGAGTTTTACATACCATAACATAAACCATTATTAAACCATTTATTCACTAGCATTGCAAGACTTTCAGTTTTATATAAAATCGGAAATTTAGAATTTCAAGTATCATAAAACTAATTGATATGAAATTACATTCGAGTGGTACTATCGTTCTATGCTTTTTGCAAGTAGTAGTTTGCATTCAGAAGAACGATTATTTAGAAGTACAAAGCGTCGGCAGACGGACCGAGTTCACAAATCACTATTGCAACAAAACCATTCTTGCAAAATTTGTGTCTCAAGGATGTTGTTCACCGGATCCACTTAACTCTCATTGCTTTTTAAACGACTGGGAAACCAGGGATGCATTTTGTGAAACCCAAAATCTTCATAATAACCGATTTAGTTACGACTGCAAAATGTCAGTGTTGCATCCTGATAAGAACTGCACACTTCCTTATGGAAGATGTTATTGCTGCTCGGAGTAAGTTTTACTATTGTTATCAGAGTGTCTACGATGATAATATTGCGTTGTGCTCTTTTATTCAATAGAAAAAATTCCTACCCGTTTGAAGAGAACAAGTGTAACCCTACTCGAAATGTGACAATTACGCCAGGTTTTAATACTAATCGTGACGTATACAAATATTTAAGTATTACAGTCGCAGGGTTCAATTTCTTTTATTTTCGTGCAGATCAACAGTATTGCGGCAGTCTGAGATCAAGTCATTGGGGTTTTCAACAAACTTTGGCAGATATCTATGTCGGTGGCGAATTCAACCAAAGCCATTTCCAAGCCGTGGTTACTGCCGCCTCGGGTGGAACAAAGTCTGTAACCGTTTCCGATTCAAACTGCAAGATTATCATATGCGGTATACATGACAAATATGGCGAGGCAATTTGCTGGCACTTTTATTATGATGGTATAAATTATTTTGAAACGGTAAGATGGCATTGTTTCTCTTAAACGGAGACTAGGGCAGCATACATGTAATTTTTGTTTTGTGCATGAGACCATAGGACCACAATTTTACAATAACATCAATCAGTTGTGGATGCAAGGTATGATTCATAATCCTTCAATTCCGATATATTAGACGTTCAAACATATGGCTTGTGTTAGGGTAACGCTACAATGAGCGACAATTGTTTTAGCTCCGACCAGGTCACTACGGTTGCCGACACTAGTAATATCGGCCGCACTAGTACAAATACAACCATGAGCGATGGTAATGCAATGAGCAAGCATACGATAGATAGCGTTGGAGAAAAGGATCATCAAGGTTGTTCCAGTCAAAACTTGATAAATGACGCCACCACTTGTGCCGTACTCTTTCAAGAAGTAGCTTGCCAAAATTGTTTCTTTAAGGAACTTCGACTTCCAAATGGAGGCCGATTTGTTCCAGGCAATAATGCAACGATACGTTCACTCG